>QHHH01000191.1:0-31938 GCA_004367485.1 Fusarium citri
ACGAAGGGTGCTGTGGCTTAGGAGCCCATGGTGAAGGACCGTGTCTGCCGCGAGGGCTTCAGCAGCGGGTGGTTTCCCCCGATGTGCTAAGTTTCAGTACTAGCCAGTGGTCAGCCATCCACAGAGCCCGGTGCCCCCAGCAGCTTCGACGATGATATGGACTGGAGTTACAAAACAAGTTTGTACTCGAGTCGGGAGTGAATCGAAAGTTTGCGGTCTTTTCTAAACCCAACACACATCCCCTATCCTATCCTCGGAGTATGTCAGTTGAGAATACTTGGAGAGTTGAGATGTTACAAACATACCAAAAAAAAAACTCTTCTGTCTTTATTATCGCCAGAAGGCGACAACTTTCTTGAGGTGGGCATTTTCTCCCACTGAGTCCATCAACGCGCCCTCTGGGGGAGATGACATGTTGTGATGCCCAGTCTCACGACGTAATCTCTCCGGCGCCTTCGGGAACTGGCGGTCTTAGGGCCGGCACACACGATAGATTTGTCTTCGTCTTTCAACTGAAAGCCCAAGGCAAATCCTTCTTCAATGTTGTAATCAATAGCGACTTCTTCCAGTAAAGTCAAATCTCCTCAAGTCAGGTATACAAGTCGTATCAGTCACTGAACTCCAATGACGTTGCGGTACACACGATAGATATATTGCTATCTCACCCAGTTAGTGTCGTTCAAGGAATATGTTGTAGTTCCATGTACTTACCATCTCCTTAGATCCAACCCTTGGCAAAGTAGCCATCAATCTTCTTCATCTTCAACAGTTCCTCCCTATGATTTTCAGAGACAGTGCTAGTATCGGCGCCCGCGTCCAGAAGAGCGATGGCAATAGCCTTGGCTTCAACTGGTGCCCGAGGTCCCCGTCGGAAAGCCAAAACAAGTGGAGGCTCACCGGAATGCTTGTCTCGCAACTCTTCAGGAGTAGAGTTGGGGCAGGAACCGTGGTCGAGCAGAAACTTGACAGCTTCGGGACTGCTATCGTGGATAGCTTGGCGGAGAGCTCGCCATCCACCGACCTCGTAGTAGCTTTCACCGCACCAGCGGAAATGTCCATTGACCTTTCGGATTTGGAAGTCAACAGGGGCTCCAAGTTCAATACAAAGGGCCAAGGTGTCAGTATTGTCAGTGCAAGCACCGAAAGCAAGAGGAAACCAGCCTTTGCGGCTTCGCTTGTAGAGCTCGATGTTTAGAATTCGGTGGAATTCCTTGTTGGCTCGTGCAAGGCGAGAGGCGAATCGGAGGGACAGGCAGGAGCTGACACGAAGAAGAAGCTCCTTAGGAAGATCCCCGATGGGGAAGACAGTGACCTGCTTGGCAGACATGGTGTCGTTCGGGCTCGAAGTTGAGATGGAGGGATATGAGAGAAGGGTGAGGTGAGTGTATCCAAAACGTACTTAAAATAATGTAAAGGGAAGAGAGCAAGATAGCAGATGAGAGAAGGATGAGGTGAGACTATCCAAAAGGTGCCGAAGATGGTGCAAAAGCAAAACAAGGGGGTGGTAGATGATAGTAGAGAGGAAGAGAGGAAGAGGAGTGCTCCAAAAGATGTAAAGGTAGGGGAGGAAAGGTCAGAGGGAAGATTTCTGTGGGAGGGAGATGGAGGTAAACAATAGGAAGTTGTCAGGTGCACAGGAGTGCCACTCGGTTGGCACTGTCAGAATCGGCGGCAGAGCAGGCGTGCGAGTGTGCGAGCGTACAGTCTGATAGATGGGGCTGCGAGGGGACCAGGCAGCTGTAGGAACTCACTAGTGTTCTGCAAACAAGCGAGCTTGGATGAATAAAATGAGACTTGTGTGGCCAGTGAGTGATCTTGTAATAGAAAAGCAGAGAGCTAGATGGAAGGGGAGGGGGTTGACGAGACCGAAGGCTAGTGGATTAATGTAGTCAAGATGAACAGACGCGGTGATAGCACACACTGTTGTTTATTGGAACAGGATCCTGCAGGTGAGATCACCAACTAGAAGAAGGAACAATATCTCTGAGCACAGTGAAGTCTCATCATGAAGTCCAAAATAATTTGCAAGTTGTGACGAGGGTTACCAAAACACTCTGCTCTAGTAGTGTGGACTGCATTTTGTTCGGCTCGTCGATGCAATCGCGCCGACGGCTGGCTTCTTGACAATCTCTAGCATGCAATTTGCAGAATACAATACATGAATACACAGGTAGACTCTTGTAATCTTCACATAATGCAAGTGTTCCACTTTTGCGTGCAATATCTTCAAGTCCAATGTATCGGGACAGGCCAACGATGGAAGTATTTGAACATAAGCCCAAAGACTTACTCAAGTGTGATTATCTTTGTTTTGAATAGTCTATCCCATAGTACAAAGGTATTTACCTTGAACATAGAACATGCACCCGGAACAAAAGGTCGAAGTGTTCTGAACAATATGGCTCGAACACGACAAAACACGGCCAGCCCAATTGTCGGTTCGAAGATACAAAACTGAGAACCCCCCAAAGTGTGAGCATTATCATCCAAAGATATTGGATATCTTCGATCCGAAAGATTGCTCCAAAATGGAATCCTTCCCACCCTTCGAAACATACGCTCCCGACTCCAACCCAAGACTCCTCACTTTGCCTAACGAGATCATCTTTAACATAATGACTCTCACAGGTACTTTCCAATCCAAAACAAACCTCGCACGAACCTGTAGCTCTTTATACGATAAGCTCATCATCGCGATATACAGACAAGCTTCGAAGGCCAAGTCCAAGTACGCTAATGCCCACATCTACGAAGCCTGTCGCGACGGCAATATCCGCACCCTTGAAAGAAGCCTCCAAGCCGAATCCATTTCTAATCTCGACATTCGCATCCAAGAACGCTTGAATCGACCTCTTTATACCGCCATACAGTTCTACCAAGTTGAAGTCGTGGAGTGGCTTCTCGCTCGCGGCGCCGATCCCAACTATGTGAGTGATCAAGAGGCTCCCATGCCCGTATATTTCGAGTCGCCCCTGCAAGTAGCCGTGCAGTGTGTTGTAACACCTAAACTACCTGAGTGGTGTATTCCTGAGAAGTGGTATCGGCGCGGGTTCGTGATGCCGAGTAGGGAGGAGTTGCGAAAGAAGGGGAGGCAGGTTATTCGACTGCTTCGTGATGCCGGCGCTGATGAGAAGTCGTTGTATTTAAGGCTCGATAGGGATCATCTGGACTGGGTTCAAAATGGAATCGAGTGCTGTCGACTCCATGAGATTTACTAACCCGTAAGAGTTCAAGGGGTACTCCGTACCTTGGTTATTAGAATTAGCACTGAGTCGGGTGGAAAATAATATTAAATCTACTAGATTAGTCTATCAAAGTATACGTATCTATATAACTCCAAGCCTTTACTTATATATCATGATTCTATCTTTTGTCGTTGCGTTGACCAAAACTACAGTATGAAAAGTCTCGGCAAAACTTTGGCCTTTCGGCAGCTTTTTTCTCCTGGCACAAGCATCGCCAATACAGCCAACATCGATTAAGAGGTATCGAATAATCCTATTTTCCATTGCTGAGCTCTACGAATCCAGCATTGTTCCTTCTAGAGTTCTTGATTCTGATGGTATATCCAGAAAATGGTCAGTTTGCATCGGCTGCGGTGCCTTATTGACTATAGCTCCAGCAGAAGAAGCCTCCTACGGGGATGATACGAAACTATATGTTCAATGATTTGCATTTCTGAGACTTTGTCAGTACCGGCGATACTGGCATGATCATCGACCTCGATCTCGAAGCGCAGTATAGTTCTGCGTGAGTGTATCGGAGCCTCGTTGGAAGTTGACGGGCAAGTGCGCCAGTCCCCCGTTTCTGTTTCTATCGGCATGCGCTAATCAGCTACCAGAAGGAATGGAAATCAACCCTATCTGTGCCTACATAGACTTCAGTCTCACGACTATCCTCGCTCTCGCCGGGCAGAGCCCTAAAGGAATGTTATGCACCCTGCCAAATCCCCTAAGTACCAGCAAGTCCGACAACGACCATGAGTTTTCTATTACTTTCCTCTCTATAGAGGCCCTATAGTCTTTAGTACTGAGCGGCATAATGGTAATTAGGCATATGCGACATGTCGGATGGCGATCATGACACGGCGAGTCTTTCCGAACTCCGAGCCTGCAAAGACTGCGATTGGGATGGAGGCTCCAAGATCAACTATGCGACGAACACTATTACGGCTAGCTCCGATCCCGCGTCACTTGCGACTTGTAAGTTCTAGACGCCTGGGATGAACTCAGGTAAGTTTATCCTTAAGGCGTAGGCTGAGTTGGTTCTGAGGACTACCACAGCAGGGGCAAGCTATACGTGCATCCCCAGATGCCACGACTGGGCCACCCTAACCACCGAAGGTGAGCAGCCTGCCATGACGGACAAGGCAGTCTCTGATAGAACGACTGAACCTACAGTTTATGACACCACTGCTCTGGATGGCGATGAGCCTCCGCTGCCTTTTCGGAGTGTTATCGAGAAACACTTCTCCAGTCTATCCCGATACTTCGTCAACTTCTGATACCATTGCAAGTATAGTTTCTTTTTCAACTGGCACTGCCACTACTAACAATACTATCGAGTACAGTGTTACTACCGCTTTAGCAATCGCCGACACGAATACCTCGGCCATATGCCTCTCTGGCACCGCAGCCGTAAGCGACGGAGCAAAGTCTACTGCAACCTCGCCGACGGATGAAACAGCTTGAAGGACGCCTACCATTTCCACTACACAGGAGAGGTTAATACAATAACTACGTTACCGGCCGAGAATACTTCCATCAGTAGCAACTCTGAGTCAACTTCGAAAAGTCCCTCGAAGCAACGAGCAACGTCAACTTCCGCCAATGTATCAACCTCAGAGGATGAGCACAAGGAATCCCCAGAATCCCCGACGACGGTCACATCTCCTATAACTCCGCCATCTTCGCCATCATCTGCCCTATGACTTCACTTGCACGCCAAAAAGGAATTTGACTTCGCTGGATGCCTGGGTAGTTTGGCTCGTTATCAAACCTACAACGGGATATTACCGGATGATGGGAGACCTCTACAAGAAGACATTGCTTTGGAAGGTAGTCGAAGGTATGTCGGAGTACACCAACAGCATCAATCATTTAATTCGCATAACTCAAACTATATGACAATGGCCAGTGTCCTACTTAGGCACTGAGCTCTCTGGTTAAGTCGCCGGTCGTTCAACGACAAGTTGCAACCTTATATGTCCTGAAGAGAAGATAACTTGCGGAGAGATGGTTGGTAAAATCCAGAGTCGTTGCGCTGTGAATTCTAGTTAAGTTCCTTCGACCTCTTTACAACCTTCAAGCTGACGTCTTCATTTACTATAGCATTTCGGTGAGTATCCCTACTGGGACTTCTCATACTGCCATCCAGACTGATGATTTCGAAACCGAACCGGCTTCCTCTACAGACACATCCGAACCTGCGACTCTCGATCCCGAAACCACGACTTATCGTCTACTCGTGACCCTTGCTACAGCCGAATCCTTCAAAACAATACGCCGAACTCGAAACTTCCCCACGACGAGAGCTGTTACCGTGAACACCGCCACAACTATGACTTACATCACTATCATCCTAATCGCGCCGATCGAATCGTCAGGTTATTGGAAGAACTGGCCATCAAGAGCCGAAGAGATACAACAATATAGTTACCTTGTGCTCGCTTATACTAGCATTCAGGCGGCCTTGGGATTGTTTCGAAGGCCACAGGGCTCTACAGCTCAAGTCAATATATATGGAGATGGTATCTTCGAACTATACGTATCACAAGCACCAGGGGCTACTTTTTGTATGCTAGTTCGCGCTGAGACAGAACATAAACTCTTTCAACCGTTGCGTTGCATAGCGCCAACGTTCAAGCTTGCGCGCCCGTCAGAACTTAAGTCACAGCAAATCTCCACACCACCAGTCCCGATACTCTGGTAGCGAGCATCGTGCGTGTAGTTCATGCTTTGACTCCGCATTGTCGATCCTGTTGGTCGTGAAGGACTGGACTTTTTTGAAGTACTGATGAACTTTGCAGACTTAGTGATGGGAGATAAGTCTGGTAGCTTGCTCGTGTTTTGCGCATGTTGATACCCAGCCTCGGGCGTTTATAACCGCGTCCGATTTCGCATCCAAGCTTGTGGAGATCTTTAATTTCCGATCGTTTGTTCTTGAAGGTTGGAGTCATCGGTCCTATGTCACGTACGCCATATGATCTTGTTTGCCAGCAATGGCATATACCCTATACCTTAGACGCTATCGATACTCTCATGTCTTATACACTTTGACACAAAGAAGAAACATGAGAACCAATACTATAGTAACTAAGCCTCGGCAAAGACTTGGAATTGACTCGGTGCATGCTTAGATCGTGAACTATCAGATCAGATCCGTCATTAGCCGATGACGTTGAATCAGATAAGATCATCTCCCCATGAGCGATTTTCTCTGTCCCACTCAAGATCGCTCATCAACCAATCATATCTTCCAAACCCAAAGGTCCTGATCAAGGGTCCCAATTTCAGTGGAGTCCATGTTTCTTCAAGACCGAGGTCTCATTGAAGATTTTGAGAATGTCTCGGCCGTCACAAAGGCAGAGGGGACACGTATGTCGATATATGGCTTGACGAGAGAGCCTATTGTTGAATGCCATATCACATATGCATGCATTCTGCAGTGTAATGACTTCGGCACTGCATTGTTCGTCCCGGCTCCCAGGTGATAGGCACAATTAGCCCACCCAAGCGGTCCCACCCCCAGTAAACGGAGCCCAGTCTAAAGAGGCAAACGGAGACTATAAGTACCGAACAGGAAGCTCAACTTGTTTCTTTCCTTTGTTCTTGTTCAAACAACTCAAGTATTCTTCATCATGTCTTTGTTCATCAATGGCAAGATCCTTTCTAGGACCGTCGCCAGTTTGGCAGACGAGCCCACCTTTGCGGAAAGCATGTATGTCAAGAACGGTATCATCGAGGCTATCGGGACAAAAGAGCATGTCGCAGCCCAAGTCAAATCTCAAGATGTCATCGAAACCCAGGACTTGAACGGAAGGACAGTTCTTCCAGGCTTTGTAGATGGCCACATGCATCTTCTTCTGCTTGGCCAATCTCTTCGCAAAATTGCTCTGGAGCACTGTAAGTCTCTGGATGATATCCTCCACGAACTTCGAACCTACGCAAAAGCCAACCCGGATGTTCCGAGAATCATGGCAAAGGGATGGATGCACTCCATGACTCCCGACGGTGTAACCGCCAAGATTCTGGATGAGATTGACGAGAGGCCGATTTATGTCGATACCAAGGATATGCATTCGACGTGGTGCAATACTGCTGGTCTGGCGGAGATGAAAGTCGCTGATATGGCTGACCCGCCTGGTGGTATCATCGAGAGGGATGAGAATGGTCGCCCGTCGGGTGTTTTAAGTGAAGCGATGATCTTGACTGTTGTTTGGCCTACACTTGCGCAGCTGGCGTCGAATGAGGAGCGCATTGAGTGTATGCTTGCTGCTTTCCAAGCGTATCATGCCTCCGGATACACGGGCATCATTGAGATGGCTATGGACGAGTACGCATGGGAGTCGCTCGTCGAGCTGAAGAGACGACATCCTGATGTCGCCATGCGAGTAAATGCGTATTGGATCGTCAAACCCGCAGATACCGTCGAAGAGCGCCAACGACAAGTCTCTCGTGCAATCGAACTAGCAAAGCAATACAGCAAGGAGAACTCTCCCGATCTTCGTATCGCGGGTATCAAGATCATCTGCGACGGCATCATTGACGCCTGCACAGCATACCTCTCTGAACCATACAGCACAGCCCCTTCACCACCTCCTTTTTGGTCAAGAGAGGACCTCGAGCCAGTTGTCAAACAGGCCGCTGATGCAGGAATCCAAATCGCTCTCCACGCTATCGGTGACGCGGCCATCACCATGGCGGTAGATATGCTTGAGAAACACGGCAAGCCTGGTGCGCGACACAGAATCGAGCACCTCGAGGTTTCCAAGCCGGAAGATGCGAAGAGACTGGGTAAGCTGGGTCTCACAGCCTCTATCCAACCTGTCCACGCCGATCCAGCTATTCTTCGCGCTTGGCCTCGTCTCATCGCAGACCGTCGCGACCGCGCCTTCGCATACCGTGAATTCGCCGACTCAGGCGCCCTCCTCGCTTTAGGAAGCGACAGTCCCACTGCGCCATGGAACCCTCTCCACAACATCTACGTCGCGGCGACACGCCGTTCCGCTCGTGAACCAGAGTGCGAAGAGGTTGTAAATGAGCACTTCAAGCTTGGAGTCTGTGAAGCCGTGGTTGCTGGCTCGCAAGGTGCTGCGAAGAGTGTATTCCAGGATGATCGTGTTGGTAGTTTGGAGGTAGGCAAGATTGCGGATCTTGTTGTGGCGGATATGGAGTGGGATGCTAAGACTTTGCTCAAGGCGGAGATTCAGGAGACATGGTTTGCTGGTAAGAGGGTTTGGAGCTTGTGAGATGAGTTGAAGGTGTAGACGTTATGGTCATGGCTGGTGGAGAATTTGATGTTGGTGTTTGGAGTCTAAAATGAGATAGCCAATGGCAACTAAAATGATGTATACTTTTGAGTCTGGCTGTAACTAACAGACAGAAGCTATCTGTACCTGTACTCAATTCTCTGTGTACTTTACTCTCTGACACTGTCAAGTCCCTCGATCCTGGACAACTCCTCGTCCACAAGCACCGAATGCCAAATCATTCAACCATGACGCATTCCAAGCCACTATCTAATCATCTGACCCTTGAATCAAGCTATAATTCTCTATCTCAATATCAACTGCCAAGCTCAATACTATCTTCATGATGCCATCCTATCTTCGCATCCAAATTCTGGTCTCCGCAATCGCTGCTACATACGCATACAGTAGTGCTATCAACTTTCCCGCGGAAAACATACACACGCCAACCACCCAACTCGGCAAACATGTCCCGTTTCGCTCCCACGATAACACACGCCCTCAGGTCAGGTCATTCCCCGCATCCATGGCTACCTAGTGGTATCTAGGTAACTTATCCCTTCTCCACTGCACTTATCAATGTCGTATCCACTACCCTAGCGCTTCCCCGGATCCCAGAGACGAGGGTCAAGCATGAATCGCTGCTATCGCCCCTTGAGGTTCGCAAGTTCAAAAAGGCGCCTTTTCGCCCTCTGAGTTTCCACAATGACCAGGCCACTGTTCATCCTCATCCTTCATCATGGCAGACACTAAGATTCAAGATACAGAGGACGTCAAGAAGATCCAACCCTTCGACAATGAAGACCCAGAGGCAGATATCAAGCCCGGTACCATCACAGACCTTGATGAAGCAGAGCTCTTCCTTCAACAACATGGCATTCCGCACTCTCGTCTGAATGAGCTCATGGCCGATGAGGAAGCTCTCAAGAAACTCCGCAGAAAAGTCGATTGGAGTCTCATGCCTCTTCTCTGCGGTACCTACCTCCTCCAGTACGTCGACAAGCAAGCTCTCGGTTACTCAGCCGTCTTCGACCTTTTCACAACAACGGGCATGACACCGGATGAATACTCATGGATGGCATCAATCTTCTACTTCGCCTACTTAGTCGCCGAATGGCCAGCATCCTACCTCACCCAGACATTGCCTACCGGCACAGTCGTGAGCAGCTTCGTTATCATCTGGGGCTCCATTCTCTGCCTCACCGCCGCATGCAACAACTTCACCGGCCTCGCCATCTGCCGCTTCCTCCTCGGTGCCTTCGAAGCCGTCATCACCCCCGCATTCATGCTCATCGTATCGCAATGGTTCCGTCGCGAGACTCAGCCCGCCCGTGCAGGTCTGTTCTACTGCTTCAACGGCTTCGGCGCCATGTTCGGCGGAATCATGTTCTTCGGCGTCGGCCAGGCCAAGGGCTGGGACGTGTGGCGCACAATCTACGTGCTCTGCGGCGGACTGACCATTTGCTGGGGCATCGTGCTGTTCTTCTTCCTGCCGAACAACATCCTTACTGCCAAGCGGTACACTATTGAGGAGCGGGCTATGCTTATTGCGCAGAGCGCGAGGAACAAGACTGGTGTGTTCAACCGAAAGATCAAGTGGAACCAGATCCGCGAGGTCTTCGTGGATGCGCAAATCTGGCTATTGTTCTTCTTTGTGCTCCTCAATGAGATTATCAATGGTGGCATTGCCAACTTCTCCAAGCTTATCGTCAAGGGCTTTACTCATGATGCGCTGCTTACTACGGCGTACGGTATTCCCTACGGTGCTTGCAATGCTATTTTCATGTTCACAGGTCCTTACGTGGCATCCAAGTTCAAGAATGTCCGCACAATTGTTATGTGCGTGTGGCTTCTGCCCACATTGATTGCTGTGAATCTCTTCTGGCAACTTCCCCGAACCAACAAGGGCGGCCTCCTCGCTGGTTACTACATGGTAAGCTGCCCTCTAACTGATCTCACAATTCTCAACTAACATATATCTCAGTGCGCATCCTTCGTCGGCGCTCTCATCGTTGCTCTTCAAATGCCCGCCTCAAACGTTGGAGGCTATACCAAGAGAACCACTGCCACAGCCTTCGTCTTCCTGGCATACTGTATCGGCAACATCATCGGTCCCCACGGCTTCATTGGTTCTGAGGCGCCCATCTACCAAACTGGCTGCAAGCTCATCATCGGTTGTGTCGCAGGCCAGGTTGTCCTCGCGGTTATCTTGCGTTTTGTGCTCATCCGCCGAAATCGTCTTCGTGATGAGAAGGGTCCTGTTATTGAGGATGAGAATGCTGTGTTGCAGGATCTTACCGATTTTGAGAACCCCAACTTCCGATACTCGTACTAAGTTAGTGTTGGGTTATGCTATGTTATGTTATGATGTCATGTAGTTAGCAATTGAGCTTATTCAAGCATTGATACCTTATCCGTTCGTGTGTCTGCCCTTGTGAACCCCGGACTCAACCCCAGAGTTTGCCAGCGAACATTCGGCAATCCGTTCCCAAATCCGGGGTATCCCACTTTGATGTTGTGCTTTTACGTAAATGGTTTCTGCTGAATGAATATGCTGGTCTGCAAGACATGCTAGTCAGGTCAACCCTGGGTTTAGTACCTAGACGGTGTCTCTCTTGGCACATCGGAGTAAAGGCCGATGGCTGGGTCCAGTTATTGTTTCTCCGGACACAACATGCCACCCCGTAGTCATAAGACAGAACAAAATAGTATAGTAAAGTGAGAGATGTTCAATTGGCGTGTCTAGTCCTCCCATTTACTAGAGACTCTCCACCAAAACTCACATTGCTCATCTCCCCACGTAAAATCCACTAATTCAGCTGCCTTTCCAACCCCAGTACCCCCAGCTCTTTCATCATTCCCCCGTCCCAGCAACATCGTCTTTCCCTTGCCATTATTAAAAGAAGTCCAGTCTGGTCGGTTCTTAAACCGTCCCTTAATACCGTTCGGATCACCCTTTGTGATAAAGCTCGTGCAGTAGGCGTGGAAATCTCCGGAAACTTCCCGCTGCGCGGGTGAGATCTCCCGGACTTCTCTGTTAAACGTCTGATAACGCATTTGATCACCATGGTTAGCGCCGAACAAAGCGGTTTTGTTCAAAGCCCAGTGGTATAGATACGCTGGTTGCGCCTTGTCGTGGTATGTTGCCCATATGACTGTTTGTCGAACAGGACATGTATACGCGTAGTGTCCGTAAGCAGTTTCAAGGCGTTTGTACTGCGACCCGACACCCGGTATACCCCTTGTATCGATATGTGGTGAGTCAGGATGTGTAGAAGGATCGGGATACAATCTCTCTAGCTCCTCGACTTCAGACTTCGTAAGATGCGGCAGCAGGCTCTTAAAGAAACCCGTAAACTCCTCGGCCTTATCGGCTTTCAGCGGTACATAATAAGCGCCTTCGTTTGCGGCAGATCCAGTGAGGATAGGAACCCTGTGGAACTTTCCGGACTTCCATGCTTCAATCGGGCGGCGTGAGATGATGTCGTTGTCGATAACGGGTTGCCACGCCCAGCGGATCGAAGGGTCTGAGCGGGCAAATACTTCTTTCCCTGCGTTGTCTACTGTTTCGGAGGGAAGGTTTCGTAGACAAGTCAAAATCTTGGGGTCTTTGAGGTCCTTAAAGTGGGAGCAGGGTGTTAGATCGAGGAGTTCGCGAAAGTGCTGTGTGTTGAGAGCAGCATCTGGTGGATGAACTGCGCGCGCTGTGTGAGCGCCTGAGTCCATTATCGCTTTGTGGAAGAGCTTTTTCGGCTGGTTGATATCCATGATAAGATGTCCGATCTGCTATTATCAGCGACTTTCTTCTGTATCCTGGGGGGGGGGAAGCACTTACACCGTGAGCAGCAGCGCTCAAACCCATGATGGTAACATCATTTGGATCACCCCCAAACGCTTCAATATTCTCCTGCACCCACTCAAGCGCAATATACATATCCTTCAGCCCTAGGTTCAAGACACCTTCTTTGGCAGTCAACTCTGTGTTCAGTCCGCCAAAAACGCCGATGCGGTATTGCATGCTAACAGCGATGTACGGCTCTTCAGAGAAGGCAAGCATGGTATGCGAATTATGCATCCTTGCTGCACCGCGGTTGAAGGCACCCCCAGGTATCAGGACTGCAACTGGCAATTTCCCCTTGGCGAGAGAATGCCCCTTTTTGCGCCAGACGTTGATGGTTAGACAATCCTCTGATTCATAATCCGGTCCAAGGATGGGATCTTTCAGGAAAGGAACGAGTTGTTTCCCAGGACATCTTCGACCGTCAGCAATAATTCAACACATTCATGTAGGAACATACCTAGGTCCCAGGTAATAGGCTTCAATCGTCTCATCACTCGCCCCTACAGGCTCGGCATGTAGGAATCTCCTCTCTCCAACAGGAGGAACCGCGTAAGGAATCCCCATGAACCCCTCCAGAGGCTCAGGAAACGTCCCATCATCAACAAACTTTCCGATGATATGCCCCTGCTTAATCGTTACCGAAGGCGTGGGCTCCGGGCCCGATCTACCAAATCCATTGGGATACGCTGTGAAAGCAGCTGCCAGAATGACGGGCAGCGCAGCCAACCACGTTAGCGAAACGCCTTTCGAACGTTGTACTGGTTCCGCCATGTTAGTATACTGATAGCACTGTCATGAGATATCAAGAACATACCAAGAACTATTTATCATGATAAGCATCCGCGGACGAATTCCTTTGCTTCATGTCGCTCCGGGCAAATCCCAGTTCCCCGAAGCACCAGTTCCCTATCACCTCCCCTGCAGGATACCCAGTTGTGCGATCTACCATAATGAAGTGGGAACTGCAGGGAGTAGAGTTCAGCACTACGGTAGTTGATTTAGGACCCGTGGTGGCTGATCGGGGACTAAGCTTGAGCACCGAGAGTCGCGATAGCCTTATCAAGTGAGGGGAAAGGTTGAAGTTGTCCGCGGGAAACTTGCGATAGTGTATTTATCAGGGTGGTTTCTTGGCGCAGGTCTAAAATCCGGGGTAAGCTGCGGATGCATGTAGGAGCTTTGGCAATAACTGTCAACAGCCAACGAAACGAAATAGTTTGGTCACTTTATGTGAGTTTGGTCCAGACGGTAGGCTGTCTAATTTGTTACCCTTAGCTTCAAGGTAGGTACCCAGCAGGGATAGAGAGCTCAAGTGACGGGAGTCTGGCAGACTAAAGAGCGCTATAATATTGAAATGATGATATCAACAAAACTAAAATGACCTATGCTATGCCAAGATTCGCGGCTAAATCATGTACGCCCTACCCACGTATGCTGTACGATCTATCCAAACGCCATAACAATGCAAGACTAGATGATGATTCCACGCTGTGCCCAACCGCCTCTGCCCTTCCAAGCCCAGAGCAACAATCCAACTGCAATCCACACTGTGATAGTCTCAGCCCAGTACGTCGGAGCATAACACTGCTCTCCGTAGCAGAACAAATCACCCCGGTCTTCACCACCAGGCGCGGCCTTGGAGTTATTGGCTCCGTTCTGGTACGTCGCTGAGTAAACAAGTCCCCAAAATGTTGATCCGGCAGCCGGAAGCATGCCGATGATGCCAAAATTGGTAGCAAAATTCTCAACGCCCCAGATAATCGTCACGATGAGAGGTGTAAGACTGAAGATGGCTCCGTAGCCTGCGCCTACAAGGCCTGAGACAAGCCAGAAGCGCTCAGCATGATTCTGTACCAGACCTGAGGCGAGAATAAGAAGACCAATGGAAAGCATGCTCGCGAAAAACGCCATGAAGGCGACTCGGGAAATGGAGAAGCGACTGCTCACTGCCGAACGAGTCGATGGCCCTTGGACATGCTGTGTCTGGGGATAGGGTGCCAGTAAATCTGTCAGAGTACCAATGAAAATTCGCGAAGCAGTATTGGTTACACCAAAGATAGACACATGTGTCGCCGCAGAAGTGCGATGGCTTAAGCCCTCCATCTCAGGCGGCGTAAGCGTCCCGATGATTGTACCAAGGTTGTTTATAAAAGCCTCGCCTGGTCCAACGATGAGCAAGAAAGCGAGGGCAAACGGCCACATCGTGCGGTCGGCAAGGAAGGAACGCGTTTCAGCGTTGAGAACCCAGTTCTTCTTCCACTTGGCATCATCTTTCGATGCGTCAAGTAGTGCCGAGGTCTCTGTTTCTTCGCCAGTTGCACCGTAGCTCCGCTCGGACCGGCCGAGTAAAGAGCTACCGTCCAGCAGTCCACTCTGTTCCAGCTCTTCGATAGCCTCATCGATAAGCTCATCTTCATCTACAACACGCAGTGTAAAGGTACCGAGAATACCCATGGAGAAGGTGAGAATGGCGAGGAAGATGAAAAAGCGGTATACATCCAGATCGCCCTTCCCACCGTCTGATCGCGGCTCGGAGAACAGTCGGGTTCCCGCTTGACTCAGCCACATGGGACTCAGCCCGAAACAAGTAATCGGTGTAGCGAGCGCCAAACCTCTGTATCGACCTTTTCCAAAGTTCTTTGCGCACGACGACACAGCAGCCATGTAAAGACAGCAAGTCGCCACACCAACGCAGACAAACGAGAACATCAAGAACGGAAGCGACCAGTCGCCATTAACCCGGTATCCAGGATGGCTGCGATACTCCAGGTCCAACTTCCTATATACGCCCGCTGCGATTCCATAACCGCTGCCAAACAGGATTCCTCCTGCGAGTGCAAGCGGTTTTAGACCAACGCGATCACAGATATATCCGACGCCCGAAATAGGAAGGTACAGGGCGACAGAGCCTGCGATGGCTACGGCGTTGACCTGGAACTGAGAATAGTGCAGACGGGACTGCAGAAGAGGCGCGTAGAGGGAGAATACGACGATGGAACCGCAAGCGAGGGCGATGATATTGGCCGAAATGAAGGCGATGAGTCGAACAGTTTGTTTTTCTTTATTGCGCTGGATGCGGGTCTCGGTTGAATCCGTGTCGTTGTCTGAAGCGTAGGCTGAGCTGCGCGTGGACATTTGATCGGCATCGAGGCGCGAAGCCTGGGCGTCGTCGGGGGCGGGAGACGACATGGCTAGGGAATGTTGTAGGAATTGAAGAGAAGAGATTTAGGTCGAAATCATGTTGAAGGAATCTATTGACAGGGTATACTATGAATCACGTCAACCGAGGCTCCATCGCGATCCCACGTCATGGGGTCATGCTCCGAATATACCCCACAATTCCTCTCCGAGACCGGTTGGACAAAATTCCGGACACAGTCAGAGTCGCATTTAGTTTGTTATCAATCTTATCAATCGCGAGTGAATCATAATCACAATAATCATCAAAATCTGTACTGTGTAGAGTGATTTAACCTCTATTGGGATATTTAAATAGAACATTCTCAATGCTTGTCCAGGCTCGCAGAAAATCACTGACCTCGTCTCTTGTATTGTGAGTAATCAACTTGTGCTCAACGTTCGGGCTATAGAAGCAGCACCACTGATTTATGTTGGCATTAATTGGGGATTATACTGGTAGAAAGAGTCTAGGAATATGTCTGGCCTTTTACAACATGATCAAGTTACATCGTCTCTTATTCTAGAATGACAGGTGCTTCGTCTGTTCAACATGCTGTTCAGGCATAGGGTAGGTTAGCTTGAAAGTGAGAAAGTCGCTAGATTTCCTGTCAACGTTTCAAACCAAAATTTCGTACAAGGATACTAGTCATGTCTATTGATCAATCTTTTCTTAAAGAGACATTTGAAATCGTGCCACAGCGGGTGTTAGGATGCATTCCTTCCTGTTCGACGAATTTTGTATTCGATAGTCACATGATCCTTCTGTGTGCTGACATTCCTCATGTTGCAACCTCACGCTCTAGTGTATTCTGAAACGGCAACAAATAACCCGTCACTCAACACTCATCTGCATCACGGTCACAACACATTTTTAAAATCAGTTTATCTCCACTGATGCAATAATATTAATATCCTGTGGTCTTGAATGAAGCGATGAGAGCACTGAATTCACGACAAGAGGAACTCAACAGCTTCTTCGACAAGCTCACGCCATGGGACATCCTATACCTTCGCAAGAAGATTGGGGCCACAAACATCGAACTGAGCGGCCTCCACGATCTACCACAAGAGTTGGTCTGTGAGATACTCGTTTACCTTGATTTTGATGATTATCGATGTTGCATCAGAGTATGCAAGAAATGGAAAGAAACTTGGAGACAAGAGGCGGTACTCACCAAGGCGCTTCACCAGTTCTTCCCGGGCCTTCAGGCAACCTACCCAGAAACATCCATCGAGTGCCTCTATCTACGTGAGATTCAGAGGCAGCTCAAGTGGCGCCAATCCTACAGCAAGCATGCCTGGATACCCTGGGACATTGGCGCAAGTAGGTTCTTTACAGATCTTCCCGAGTTCCATCATCGTGGAACAAAGTACATCGAAGGTGGCTGGCGCTTCCACTACAATGAAAAGAAGCTGGCATGGCAGTCCAGTGAACGAAGTTTTGTCGTAGACGACTTGCAAACGCGCCAAAGACTGAGATTCATTCCACCAGGGAGCCTTATGTCGGGCTCAGTATATCAAGCGATTGCTGTCAGTGGCCAGCTTCTTGTTCTCGTCGAGGTGGATTCAATATGGCGAGCGGTCCACATTGTTCATATGGAGACTCGAGAATGGAAACGACTTTCTCTGCCTGCCGCTCTTAAAACTGTGTATCTGGACGCGAAGGTGGCCTACTTCGTCACTCAGAGGAAGCGGATCTTGCATTTTGCTTGGGGCGGGAAGCTCAAGGAACTCGACCACAAAAAGCTTGAGTGTCCCGTTGGCGCCGAGCCTATGCTTGGAGGGGAGCCCAAAGTTCTGATACATCCCACAAAGGAAAATGTGGCTTTTGTTGTTAAAGCATTTTCCCACGGATTCAAAGGTAAGATTCTGAAAGCTACACCGATGACTCGAGGTCTAACTGTAGCAGACGGACATGCATGCAGCTTCGTTGTGGCCAAGTTCGAAGACGGGAAGGCTATCTGGCAGAAGACAACATCCATTTCAAACCCACTGAAGAGCCCACAGCCAGACTGCCACGATTACACCTGGGTTGTTTTGTCTTTGACTTGCCGAAAGTCTGATAATCATGGCACATTCTGTCTTGGGGTCTATCGCGTCCAGGCCTCAGAGACCAGCAAGCTCGAGCTTTGCCCCTGCTGTGAGCCGCGAACAAGAAAGGGGGATTGGGGTGCTGTCACATTCAATGTTCTCACAGAGACTTTTGGTCACCACGAGTACTTGTCTACGCGTCGTGATGTCCTGTGGGATGGCGATCTCTACAGTCCTTTAGTGGATTTGCCCTCCCTGAAATTACAGAACGTACATCTTTGGAATGATGACCTGCTGTTGACAGCTACCACGACTGCTGCTAATCACAGGTCGGAGATTTACATGCAGACACTACACCCCCTAGGAAGTCATCAAGCGCCATCGCTCCAGTGGACACCAACGCAAATCTCATTCTTACTACAAATCAACACCATTCAGGTGTTCCAAGACGATGAGTTTGTCATCCTACCAACCCTTGGTGGCTTGGTTCTTTATGAGCCATCCGCAAAGCCATCATACCAAAATACTTCAAATGATATCATTATTGATGACAGTTGGCCAATCGATACTACAGCATACGGTTCATTCTCCTACTTAGCCGACGTGTCGGAAAGGCTTGAGCTGAAACATACCGAACTGGGCTGTGGTTTGAGAACTCGGAACGAAAGAAGTAGTGGTCAATCGGCCTCTCCGCCGATTAACACAAATACGGATCAGTGGTCTCCTGACTCCACTGACCCAGAGGATTTCGAGGAGGATTTCCAGGATCATTACGGATAGTTGAGAGAACATTATGTTCGTTTTGAGGATGTCAAGAAAAAAGTGGCCCAAGTGCCAGTCTGACTTGTTGTAAGGAGACCAAATCATTTCGTCGTATGTTGGAAGACTTCCATGCTATTTATATCTAGCAGCTAACCTTTGATATCAAGATATTCTACCCGAGCTATTTTTGTGCCTCAATATTATCAACCCCTTGCGACCACCACGCTTTAATGCCCTCGACATCACACCAATTCATTTCCACCGGATCCTCAAACCACCACTTTCCATTCTTGCGATCACTCTCGTACTTCTTCAAACTGCCCCCATCAAACCTATGGTTCTTGACGCCCACGAGCAAGACCGCACTTCCTACACGTGGATTGAACTCCTCTGGATCCAGAAACACAGTGAGGTGCACCTGCTTTGATGTGGAAGGGTCGGCAAGCCGTGCGGTGCGTTGTCTGTAGGGTGGAAGGTGGGATGGCTCCACAGCTGAGATGGTAGCGATGATGGCAAGTACGTTGCAGGACCAATTTTGCTTGTAGGGAAGGTTAGGGATTGAGCGTAGGACAGTCAGCTTGAGAGGTGTCTGAGGATTGTGCCAGTCGCGTGGAAGAGCGACGGGTTCACCGGGTTGAGCGGATGGAGGAGTCTTTTGTTTTTGTGGTGCCGTCTTCGTAGGTGTCTTAGGTTGCGCACCGAATGCGAGAGTCTCGAATGCTTCAAAGGCTTCTTCAGCTGCTGCTTCGTCGTCATCAAACTCGTCTTCGACATATTGTCTGGGGGGTTTCTTTGACTCTGCTTCTGGAGACTCTAAAAGGGCGTCTTCCAAAAGCTCTTCTGGGATCTCAAGTTCTTCTGGCATTTCTTCTGCGGACTCTTCTGCAGATTCTTCCTGCGGCTCAGGCGGTTGCTCGTCAGGCTTAGATTCAACGCGAGATGTAGGAACACGCTTTGGCCGTTCCTGAAGCATAAGCTGTTCATCCGTCTGCAACACTCGATAGGACTCATTCCACCCAACAGTAGAGAAATTCTCGATGATCAGTGTCACCATCTTCTGCTCTCCAACGTCCTGCCACTTAGCATGGAAAGCGTCACACCTAACATAAGCCCCTAACCCAACATCTCGCGTATGAACAAAGCGATGCATGTCGCTCCCCAACAATGCTTGAATACATAACTCCCCATCACCAAGTAGTAGTCGGATCGCTTGCCATCGTCCTGAGCTCGACACGGCAACGCGATCGATGCCCTCTACTAAGAAGATGCTCCCGGGTACGCAATAACGTGTGCGTAGAATGTCCTCAACTACAGGCGTGAGCTTGAATGGTTCGCCGAAAAATGTGATGGCGGCTGGATCCAGCCTCACCGATTCGTCGTCAGACATGTGCGATTGTCCATCTGATGGCTGTTGACGATGAGGTGCAAAAGTACGTGAAGTCATTGGGTAGATCTGTGAATGAAGTCAGTATGCATTTATCCACAATTCTATCAAAGCGGGGTTCTTGTGCCACCGAAACCACCATCTTCTTCAACACCAGCTCAAAATGGACAGTCCGTATAAGCGAGAACTCACAGTAGCTATCGGAGCTTTGCAAAAGGCCGCTCAGCTGAGTCAGTCAATTGTTTCAGACAAAGACAAGGGCGCAATTGAGAAGGATGATTTGAGCCCTGTGACTGTTGCTGACTTTGCAGTCCAGGCTCTTCTTACAGCGACAATCAAGAATGCTTTCCCGGAGGATCGAGTGGTCGGAGAGGAAGATGCGTCGGACTTGAAGCAGAAGCCAGCGCTTATGGAGCGTGTGTGGGAGCTTCTGATGCGTGTTGCTGGAGATCAGGATACGCCTTCTCTGTGCCAGCTTCCTAAGTCGCGAGAGCAGATGTGCGAGTTGATTGACGAGTGTGGAGCGAGTAGCCCTGCTTCAAGTGGACGTACTTGGGTGTTTGATCCTATCGATGGGACAAAGACGTATCTTCGGGGCCAGCTTTATGCTATCAACATGGGCCTTCTTGTTGATGGCGAACAAGTGGCTGGAATCGTCGGCGCGCCGAATCTGTCAATTGATGCCAAGGCGCCTCTCAAGAACGAAGATATTGATCCCAAGGGAGAAGGATGTATCTTCTTTGCTGTCAAGGGCTATGGCGCATACGTGCGACCTCTTCACTCTGATCAGCCCAGACAACTATCTCCTCACACCGCCAACGAACAAATCAGCTTCGTCACCAGCGCCACAATAGTCGACTCCGCACTAGACGGAATTCACGAAGTCGTTGCCTCGCGCCTCAATGCCAACTATCCGGGCAGCGATCTTGTTCCTTGGGTTCTGCGCTGGGCTGTTCTAGCGATGGGCTTGGGCAATACGACTGTTTGGGTATACAAACGCCGAGATCGCTACGCAAAATCCTGGGATCACGCGGGAGCTATGTTGCTGTTTGAGGAAGCTGGCGGAAAGATCACGGATGTGCATGGGAAGAAGATCGATTTGACGGCCGGGAGGAAGATGAGCGCGAACTTTGGCTTCGTGGCGGCACCGACGGATGTTCATGAGCGGGTACTGGAGACTGTGCACGATGTTCTAAGAGAGCAGGGCAAAGACGAATTCTTGAGTTAGAACATGGCTCTTGGGGTTGGAGAAAAGGAGAATAGACGTACTTGACCAAAAGAGGAGAAATCAAATTGTTTGCCTAACCGGTTCGCGGCACAAACTGTGATGGGTAAGCTTAAGAACCTTCCACAAGCATGTATGGCGCCGGAGACCGAGACTATATTCCCAATCAGTTTCCAAGTCAACGGCCGCGATGCGTATTGGCTCATGTCGTATGAACGGTCAAACAGAGCGGTCGAAGAGAGGCAAACACCCGAATAATGTCCACTACCACGATGTTGAGTCCAATCATCTAGCCGAACACCAAACAAAAACGGAAATATGCTTCCCATCGTTTGCTTCATAGAGTGCTTCTACCTGTTTATATAATGCTTCTCGCTCAGCTATATAAGATCGCCAATGTCCATCTCGGTTGTCCTGCGGTTCAACTTCTTTATCGCTCTGCTATCAAGTCAAAAGCACAATTTCATCTTCACCTACACATACCCAAAACCTCCAAGGGACCTCCGACAATATCAGGACTCTATCCAAGCAAGAAACTCCTCAGTATCATCATCGCGATGTCTTCTCATGAAAGTCAGGCCGAAAAGGTTCACCAGGACCGCGAGCTGGCTCGCCAGAAGGGTATTGTATTTTTCCTTGTCCACTCAATAACATGTTGTTAAAGGATCGTAGAGCCTCCCGCCACATGCGATGTAGCGGTGATTCGAAACGCTGTCGAGCAGCTTGACCCGGAAAAGCGCAAAGGGTCGGAGGCGAATGGGTCGAAGGAGAAGAGCCACGATGGCAAAGAAAGGGGAAGAAGTAAAATTGTAGATCGTGTCTTCTCGTCACATTGAGCTCTTCGGATTATGATCGGTCGTTGGATAAGAGGTTGAGGGTTGTTGCATCTTTGGAGACGTAACGCCCGATGACTTGGTGCCGTTTTGGACTTCAAATCTTGGAGATTTTCAGGTTAGCTAGGACTGGAATGGAAGCCAGGAATAGAAGAAAATCATACCTCGCGAACATGAGAATTCTGACACCTTTGTTCGTAAATTCTTTTTCCAGTGAAGACAGTGCAGTGTTGTTCCCCTACTGTTCGTCAGACTCTTTGCCGTGAAACACTTGATTAAACGAAAGCCTTTTTGCCAGTTACAAAGAAGTTTTAAACAGTTAGATGTTCGAAGTGTTTTGGTATCATAGGGATGAAAAGATTAGGCTTTTGGAATTCGTTAAGCCGGCTGGGACAAAATGAGTCGTCATTACCTATGGTCGGTGACAGGATCAGGATCAACTCAGGTGTTGTTGGTGCATAACAATTCACGAAGGAATAGAATAAAGGACAATACCTCAAATGTAGATTCAAGGCAATTTATTGATAGCTACATGAATAGATAGATGCATGTGACTTCTCGTAGTGTTCCAGGTACATAAGGAGGAACCGCTATGGACCCGTTCGGTGAACGTTTCTATGACCCACCACTCATCACACGAATAGACCTTGGCACCTTGACAACAAGAAGATGAACTACCTTGTGGCTTAGTAGGCCAAGCAAAAGTAGCCCAAATGCTGGTCTGGGCTGGCACAAAGTGCCCAGCTCTGTGTTCGACGGCCAAGGGGGGATGAACACTGCAACCTGTAATGGAACAACGCTCCTCTCAGCTGTCAGCTGTCAGCTGTCAAGAAACCAGATGCTGTCACTGCAAATGTTCCATGATAATGGATACCGAAATCGTTATCCTATTGGTGTAGGTGGTTGCCCAGCTCCAGGGAGGTGAGCTCATGCACCTGGCATGTGGGTCTATACACTGCGGCCGTTTCTCCCTACCACCCCCGAGGTTTTCAGAATTTGTCCCTCCACCTCCAAAATTTCTCGTGAGAAATGTTTCTGAAAGCTTCATCTTCTTCCTTGCAGTCTGTCTCCAGAGTGGTTGAGCTCACTGACTCGTTATCCCCCTTCCCTGCTTGACTCCTCATGCAAGAGACGTTACACTCAGCTACCCTCTCTCGTTTCCCTCTCTTGTTTACCTTCTCTTGGTATTCATTCCTACCCTCGTGCTACTCACCTCTGATGCGTGGCGGAATGCACAAGTCCATCGAGTCGTATCTCGCACGTTGCCCCCCTAAGAACTCGACGGGGTTCGAGATGACAGCCCTCCCAGTCTACTCTTCGCGTTTCCCTTGACGGAATCGTATATGGAATGCCTTGCAGCCAAACACTCATCCAGATAGACTCTTGCCTTTGGTTGTTCTCGCGGCAAGCACCAAGGCTCTACACACTGTAGTATCCAAGCCTCTCTTGAAATTCCTAGACTTTGGTGGAGAACCTGGATAATTGTCAGCAAGATCCTTAGATGGGAAAAATGGAAAAGCAAGAGAAGCAAATGATGAGAGACCTCAGGTAAGCAGTGATTGATTGCTCGTTATTTGAGGCGTGGTGGCTAATGTAACAGTATCTCAGACGCGTCTCAATCCTGATGATGAGGTTGAGACAAGAACGGGCACCGAAGCCACCCACAGACTTTGCAAATCCTTAGGAAAGACGACCCACCATGGAGAGTCTGCTCTTAGCTCCAAGGAACCATCAACCCGGCATAGATGCAGAGCTCAGGCTATGAGAGCTCGAGTGACATGTCTGCCCGTCAGGTCGGGCATGGATATAGCTTCAAAAGTCTATGCAAGACCTTGTTGCAACCCCGCCTCTTTCTTTTTCGAAGCCTGGCCTCCTCTAAGCCCGCCAACAACGAGATTGCCTAATCTTACTGTGATCACTGCTGATGTCAAGTTTGGGCTTCCGATGTAGAACGAGCCAAGCTAGACAACGGCAAATATAACCAAGGCATCCTCGACAAGGTCAACGGAATGTCCTTTGAGGAGTACATAAGACCCTGATCAAAAGGCAAGAACGGATGGGAGTCATCCGATGCTTCAAGCAGCTTCGCAAGCTGCGTCGCCTCAAGTTCAAGGTGAAGCACAAGGATCCCCCGAATGAGGATAAGCTCTCCCGACCGTCTTCCTTGAACATTCAGATCCAGCCCTCCTGATCACCCCATCCTGAAGGATCTGAAACAGACCTACCACAAACTAGGCTCAAAGCATGAAATCCGTTGTCATGCTTGGGCAGTTCTTGACGAAGGGAGAGCCTTCAAGCAGCTTCGCAAGCTGTGTCGCCCCATGTCCAAGTTGAAGCAAAAGGGTTGTCCAAGTGAGGACAAGCTCTACACTATCCAAGACTTCACTTTCGATGCCAAGTATGGTCCGTCTCTCGAAAAGCGGTTGTCATCGATTAGGAGTGGGAGATTGCTGTCGTCGTGTATTCATCAAATAGGTTTCCAAAATACATTCAGGGCATACCGCAACCCCTACAGCTTGTTCAGGGTGCTCAGGAGGCTACAAAGTAACTGCC
Organism: Fusarium citri; assembly: GCA_004367485.1. Classification (NCBI taxonomy): domain Eukaryota; kingdom Fungi; phylum Ascomycota; class Sordariomycetes; order Hypocreales; family Nectriaceae; genus Fusarium; species Fusarium citri. The sequence continues at coordinate 24,277 of QHHH01000191.1, forward strand.
TACACGGCATCATCGTCCAGGGCAACTGGGTAGCCATGTGAAGAAGAAAATGGCCAATACCACTCCAAGGTTTGCAGGCGGCTGAGATGCAAGACACTGCCGGACGACATGTCAAAGACTGGCAATTCACCTATTGGCCTTCCATTTGATCATTCATTAGCAATACCAACAAACACACGCGCGCGCACACACACACATATATATATGTATATATATATATGTATATATATCAAGGACCAAGACTTGAGGCCAGCGACATCCCCCACTGCCAACAGTCTTCCGGCTCAGGACCCAGCTTTGAACACCGGGGGCATGTATTCTGGATGTTTAGCCCTCTCAATCCCGTCCCTTTCACGGATTCTTGGCAATTATATATATTCCGCAAGGTACAAACAGCCTTCATGGCAAGAAGCCTTGCCGCAGCATGAAGGTGAACGCCAAGCTTGGTGGTGCAACTGCATGTTTGGTTGCTCACAAACGCCTCGGCCTTCTAGTTGATCTCTACGCGAGTTCTGGCCAGGCGAATGCAAGTAGCCAAAGCTTGTGCATCGCTGACTCGAAACACACCGGCCACCTCTATTGTAAGTGCCTTGTTGAACTACATGTATCTTGCCTCTTAAACCAATAATATGCAAGGCGCAAACATCCTTTCTGACGTTCAACTAACCATGATCGTAGGCTGCGACGTCTCGCAAACTGCTCCTGGCGCTGTAACTCGGCAGACCGCCGCCTCTGCCCGATCCCAACCGACACTCAGATCACACGAGGCTTTGGCATCGATTGAAAGTCCGACAAGGTCAAACCAGAACTACTCTCTTCGAGTTGCGCGGAAGGCCATGGGTAGCTACAATGTCACTGCCTCAGTGGCTTCCATGACCATGTGACTGACAATGTAGACAGCATCAATGGGAAACGTCGACAGGATAGCATGCTTTCCCGCCATTCGCGGTACGACTTGACTCGCTTCGTTCGCGCCTCTCGTCTTTGTGGAGATATATACGCTCTTGACATCGCATGCTGCGACGTCTCGCACGCTGCTCCAGGTGGTGTCACTGCTTCAATGGCTTCCATGACCATGTCTGTGGACCGGAATGCCACCAGATACGCCGCACAGAAAGCCTTGGCAGAAGCTAGAAAAGGAGTGCCCTACAAGTTGGACGACGAAACTTCAAAAACCGCTACTGGCCTCCAGACTCTTATGGCTGGCCCTTTGTGACCCATGGTACATTGGCCCAGATTGATTCTATTACATGCACTAAACTGACACATTCACAAGATACAGGTTCCCAGCAGATATACTGGTGAAGAATATTCCACACTTGCTTATGAAACAACTTAGTATTACATGCTCTTGTTAGGGATATCGGAGAAGAGCTCTGACGACGGGACAGCCAGATGCCAGTCGACTCGAAACTTACAAGCGGCGAAAATGATCCCAGGCGTTGGTCTCTCGATGACGCAATTCGAGGCCTCAAATTCGACTTCTGGCTTCTGGACCCAACCTCTCAATTCGAGAGCACACATGTTCTTCAAGGTATGTGCTGTTATCTGTCTACCAGCGCATGTGCTATGCTAACATAATAAGGATACTCCCTACACTGCTTCAGCGACAAGAAATGGTTCACATTCCTGACGAAAGTCGAATGGCATCACTGATCCTCCAGTGATTTCAGTTGAGTTTCGGCCACCGAGAGCACATTGTTGATCAAGACCTGGAACAACCATCAGGGGACGGCTGATGGTTTGTCTCCTATTGCCTCGGTGGCCTTGTTGAGTCCAGGTCCTGCCTTTACCTTATTTGAAAACGGAGCAGATATGTACGACAAGCTGACAGATGAAGAAAAATTGCCAATTTCTGGACTTTGCCAAGAGCCCGAATCTGGCTAGTCTCGAATGGTGTCTTCCACATTGACTGGTCCGAGATACGTCTGGAGCGACTTGATTTCCTGTGCCTCATTGGCGATGTATATATCTTGGGACTGCTATACTGTTGACAGGGGTGCCCTTTGGGTACAATGCCACTAGATACGCCGCAAGCTGCTGAATGTGGTGACTCCGGGTTCTCGAGTTCGAAGAGCAGATGTTCGTTAAGGTATGTGTTATCATTCGTTCAGCCGCGGGAGTGCTATGCTAATACAATACAGTGATCTTTGGACGATAGCTGATGGTTTGTCTTTTACCACCCCGGCAACCTTGGGAAACTTGACGAAGCCGGGGAAAGGACGGGCTAGAAACCATGGCCTCAGTCCTGTGCCCCTGGGAGAAACGGTCCGGTCGTGCGGAAGGTGGAACGGTCACTCGTTCTGATCTTTCACGGGATAGCGACAAGTTCTTGGTTAGCGCTACCCAAGTCTCCAGATCTGTTGGCGATCGGGATCGGAATGTTGGCCTGCCAGTCGACTTCCACTCACTCCAAGGGTAATCTTCACATATTATTTACAGTCGATACCGGTTGATCAAGGGCGTGAACCCTCTGTTCATCTCCCCGGCCTTGACACGAAGAAAGGGTCTCAAGGACCACAAGACGGCCGCAGTCCTACTCCCCTCAGGAAGCCTGATTGTTGCAGCTGCTATCTTCCACGACAGGGACGTCTCGCGGGCCCCTCCGGGAACATCAAAACTTTCCCTCCGCCACTTGGTCTACTATTCTTACTCAATTCAATTCGATTCAGAGTTGGTGACACATTATATATATTCCCCTGCAAGCGTTCGATCGCGAAGAAGTAAACATACTCTTCAAGGTGTACATTCTCCTCTGTACAGCAGTGGTAGCGTTGTGCTAACCTAGCACCGGGACCCCTCAGACGACGGCCGTCAGCCTAACGACGGTGGTTTGACTAGCACGCCAGGAACCGAGCTATATTATAGTATATTTATCCCAACAGCATGGCGAAATGCGAAATGAAACGCTGAGCGTATTGACGGTTTCTGGCCTACCCGCGATGTCTGGATCGCAAACAACATGGTACTAGACATGCTACCATCGGGCTATGTATCCCACGGATTCCTGATGGATACAACACATATGAGTGGCCCAATCACTGAGAACAAGATCCAGCGACACTGCTGGGGAAGAGGTGGTGCCAACTTTACCAATTACATTTATCCTGAGGGCGATAGTTTCACTATTCCCCCACCAAGCCTCTGACGGAGCGGGTTGGCCTATTGTTAGTTGCGCTTTACATCGTTGTCACTTCTTATCACTAACATCTTCACATACAATACAAGCTGCCTGGGCCCTCAATCCCGACATCTGCAAGGCAGCAGGCCTGAAGCATCACTGGAGCTACAATCCTTCCAGCGGCCTTGCCCCGGTTGTTTGGATGCAGTCAGTGTTATGGGAGACGAGATAGATACCCTTCTTGATGGTTGCATCGTAGAGGGCGACACTACGCTCGGGAAGAGCTACCATGGTCTTCAAGAAGAACCTCTGGAATTCCGCTTAATACATTGGAGGTAGGGCATTCCTATGCCTTATCCTGTATCCGATGAACGCTATAAGGGCAAGAACGCCGCTGTCCTCCTCCCTGAAGGAAGACCTGTTCTTGCCAACGCCCTTTCCCACGAAATGGGTGTCTCTCATCGCCTGGAGGTCTGCGATACTCAGGCCCCTACGCCCGAAGAAGTGCACATGTTCTTCAAGGTATGTAGTGTCATCTGCCTACCAGTGAAAGTCTCATCCTGACAGAACCTCAGCAACTCTCAGAAGATAGATGCAAGGCCTACGGCACAAGAGCATTCCTGATGCCCACGCCTACTCGAACAGCGGTTTCACCGGGCAACTTCAGAAAAACAACAGACTCAACCGGCTGTCAATGTTCATGACACTTTTGAGCACCGACCTTGCTCTCCTTTCGGTTTCAGAGCCGGCTTCACTGTCGTGTGAACTACCTTGACCTCAACATGGTAGAGAACAAGGTCATGGCAGTGATCGATGCAGAAACACTGGCTCAGCCATGCTCAAGTCGCGGTGATGGCCCGTTACTGGGGACTAAGAATGATATGCCCCCCCTCATATACCCTCCGAGGATGTTTTAGTCGGCCGCCAAGGTGTACCGGTTGTAGTTTGCGAAGCCGCTCCGTTCATAAACGAAGCCTGCCTTCCAGCCGGCTTCCACTCGCCCCAGGGGCAAGAGGCTCCATTCACGGTGCTCCACCTGGAGTCCTAGAATCCCCCCACCGCGCGTCATGGATCTGATGTTAGTCTTATCAACTAGCTCTCTGGTGAATCGCTTCAAGCTTGCTAGACCGCGATGTCCTCAAGAAGTGATTAGCGGCCTTTTGTGGCCTGCGTTGTCTTTCATTATCCTGGGTACACAGCGCTGCCCAGTTCTATTGGAACACAGTCGATGAGAGTGCTTTCGCCAGTAAGGTCTTGCCCCTCTAAACGATGATGAGTCTTGATTGTCGACACACTGTGGATCTAGACTCCCTGAAGGAAGCCCAGTTGTTGCAACTGCTCTTTCCCACGAAATGGACGTCTCTCGCTAGTCGGCAATCTGTGACACCCCGGCCCCTAAGCCGGAAGAAGTGCAAATGCTCTTTGTTTGACGCTATGCCTACCTTCAAATCGAGAATGCGGCCGACGCTAGTACAATCGCGTTGAGATACCGATGGTCTGAGCCAAGCACAGCAGCCAGGGTAAAAGTGAAATGCTAGATGCAGCCACCATCAGATGTCTGGAGAACATAGCCAGGATGTGCCGGATATTCGATCTCTGTCGACATTGCTGAGCATGACACTTCGCTCGGTGAACATGACTGATAGCAGTACGCATGGCCCTCTGCGCTCTGACTGTGGGCCACCAGGAATGCATATTATGGAGGACATGCTTTGAGAGGCTCTTGCTCTTATACTAACGGTTTTCAGGACGTCGAGGTATGTAGAATCGTTCTTATACACAGTTTGGAAAACGCCGCCGTCCCTGTACCTATATTTCGAATGGCATGATATTGGATGTGACGCCGATGGGAGTTCTATACTAACGCAGTATCAGAAACCTTGGAATGATGGCCGCTTAGTATACAACAACAGTATTATGGCACAGAATTATCGAAACGTGGAAGATGGAGCAGTCACCTACTGCCCGTGACCATCACGTCACTTCCAAAGCCGAGGGGAGAATAAGAATACAGCTCCAATTTTGCACTAGCTCACCCGTTTGTCAATCTTGTTGGAACTTGGCCTCGAACCTCGCTGACAGTGTATCTTGTGTGCAGACCCGTTCATAAGCCCCTCAAGGATGATCTATCATCTAGAACCGAGCGAGTCGGATTACATCCCCACATTCGCTCACTATTTAGAGCCGACCTTGTATATTGGAGAAGCATTGAAGTAAAACGGGATGAACCTGTGATGCCCCACTGGGATTATATCCGATAATGAGGGCCAAGTCTACTCTACTATAAGGTCCTGCCACTCCTCCCACACGTAAGCGCTCAACTCACGTCTGAAGCCCATGAACCTTCTGGAACTCCCGAGAGTACCGGAGAAACTCCCCCATCTTTTACTGAATATACTAACATAGTGGTATAAGTAGGGATTACCATTTGTTGCCAGGAGGACGGAAATGTCCGAAATCAGCCTTGGCCTTTCCCTTGGGCAGATTTGAAGAACCTGACCTCTCTATATATGCTAAATCGCCAAACCTATGGTTATTCGAGGTTCGAAGCCATCGGCCAACAGCCTTGTTGGCCGATGGCTTCCATGTCTACGTCTGCTTCGGGGGTGTGCCTCTCATTGACTAGAGGTCTGCGATACTCCGGCCCCAAGGCCAAAGCAGCGATGGCCTTACGGACGTTACTATAGTATTTGCATCTATCTACCGGGACAACCGACTTGTTTCTGTAGTTGATGTAAATGACCAACTCTGTGTGCACTGCAACGAGTCAAAGGGGAGACGAGCCAGGGCAGGTTTGCATACTGACCACTATACTACGGAAGATGAAGAGTCTGGGGATCGTTGCAGTGGGGAGCTATTCCGAAGAAGTACAAATGTTCTTCAAGGTATGTGCGGTCACTTGTGTACTGGCAGGAATCTCATTCTGACAGAAACCCAGCAAGCCCCAGACGATGGCCGCAGCCTTTACCGACCCTTTCCCCACAGAATGGTATCGGGCCATTACAGTAACCGATGAGGCCGCTTTCACGCCAGGCTACCCTCCCGACTTGCCGACCGTGGATCAAGATCCGGAGCCACCAGAAGTAAATTCAATCTCCTTCCAAAGGATAGCAGTCGAACTGTGTACGTCTGCTTCGAGTATATTCAGGACTCAATGTGAGTGTTCGACGCTGTTCGCGATGCGAACAAGTCCTGACTGGCCGCCAGGGTGGTGGTACATGAGCAACCGCGTGAGAAACGATGGCTTCCATGGTTACTCGATAGAAACATGCTTCTCCACAAAATTCTCTTGAGAGAAACTGGTGAGATAATGCTTGGGATGCTGTTCTCAAGTGAAGATGAAAATTCTCAGGACTCAACCTGAGCGTTTGAGGGTGCTCGCAATTCCAAAAAAAAGACCGAAGAGCAAAGCCCCACCTTGGAGCCTCTTCACACTCTTGAAGAGCTGGCTGCCAGCAGACGCTGGAGTCAAGAAACAACAAGTAAGTCTCATCCACCTGATCACACCTCAAAGCTCCACCTGGCGCTAATGACTCGTTCAATTCTAGCTATCGATATATGATTCAAGCTGCTCTCAATAAAGCGACAGAATATACAACCGGATACCCTTGAGAAGCGCTGGCTGCATTATTGAAGGTCCTTCGTGTAGGCAAGATCGACCCACTCCGACTTGAAGCGGTACGAATTCTCGTAGTCCAGGTCGAATCCTCCAGCCACTGTGAACCAACGAGCAATTCTAAAAGACGTCATAAGAAACAGCATCACACATCCACACAGTACTGCATACCGCTTGGTAGGCATCATTCTGTCTCGAGATCAGCCCGAAAGCTCCCACATCTTACTGCAGTATGCCATGCGAGCAATTTGGAACACGAATATGCTGGACTGGGCTGGTACGTTTCCAGTCCTTTTGTAATAGAGGTCGAGCTGGCATTGATTTGGAGTGCTTCTGAGTCTCATCAAAGCGCGATCTGTCAATGAGCAAGTACTTAGATCTCCTTGATATTGGCCGAGCTAACACGAGGGCGTTTAGTGTCATGAGACCCGGCATATTGCTACCTATTGCAACTCGAGGCAGTTTGCAAACATGAACATTATCGTCGACACTCGAATTACTACCAACTTTGGGAAAGATTTTGGAATGCTTGACCGAAACCATACAGAGGTTAGTGTGTATTGATGTTGAGGCTGGGATCCTCCTTTCTCAGACCAAAGGACAACACTAACATAGATGAAAGCAACCACCTTACCTATCCCGTACCAAACAAATAACGCGACTCGATATCCAGTCCATCTTTGGACCCGTCTCTTCTGGACCTACGCCAACTGGATTGGTTGTCAACTCATGGCAGAACGAAAAACATCCAGCGAGCACAACGATCCGAAACCTGGAAAGAAGCCGGATCCTAAAGATACATGTCGAACCTGACTTGGACTAAGGAGTTCAAGCACGACTATGGTATAGCCGAAGACGTTAAAAGACCGCGCCCACTGCGCCTACCGAGAGGAATTCAGCAGAGGGTGGTTTCCCCCGATGTGCT
>QHHH01000193.1:0-17508 GCA_004367485.1 Fusarium citri
CACTTACTGGATGTAACTATTAGTAAATTTTTAATTTATATATAAAGAAATATATATAGGGTAACTTCTTACGTTCTGTAGTACTATATCTCGCTATTAAGTTGTTATTAATAAGAATTCATTAAAAATAGCCAACATTGCGCTACGCCTTAGGCTAGTTAACCTACTTTACTCTTTCCAGTTACTAGTTTTATACTTTAATAGTTTAATGTTGGCTTACGATAGGCCCTAGGACGCAAGTACGCGCTTAACCTATGCAATTTACAATTTTATTTCCTAAGTCTAATCTTATACAGTAATGTCTTCTACTAGACTTTATACCTATTATTCTCATTTCTGTATTTATTTCTATCTAGCTATATTAATTTTGCGTTTTTTATATTAGGCAAAAGGGTAATCTCTATAAGTAATAAACTCTAAGAATATTAGCTAGGTAAACTGCAAAGAGAATATAGGAAGAGGAGACTTTAAGAGTAAATTTAACTCTTAAGGTTTATATTAATCCGCTGCCTGCTATTCTACAATCTAATATTAAATGCTACTACCCTTTATAAGTCTTTAAAGAATTACCTCTCTCTATCCCTTTTTACTAGTCCTTCTATACCTTGCTTTGCATTAATTAGGATAACTCTTAACGTTTAACTTATCGATAGATAAAAACTTACAGTAATTACAGCTAAACCCGCTAAGCTTTAGGAGTTATAGGATAGCCTTACTACTATTCGCAGGAAGTGGAACTTTGGTTAGATCTTGGAATTCTTAATTACAGTAGAACAATAGCACTGCCTTTAGCTTATTTCTAGTGTATTTGTGTATATTTCGAAAATGCCCTTTAATGCCTCTCCTAGGTTAGATAGTGTGCCTACAGAGAAGGTAAATTAAAATCTGAGGCTTATTAAGCACATAAAGAACTCTATTGATAGATGTTAAATTTCCGTTCTTGTTATGTACGTCTTAAAGCGGGACCTTGCTGGATACGGAAGGTAAAACTTAGTCTTAGCTATCTAGCTAGCCCTTTTTCGAAGGAGATTGCAATTGTAAATCTTATTTACTTAAGATTACTATCAGTCTACTGCCTTTTTGCCTTTTTAATAAATAAGCTTTATCTATTAGAGAAGTGTGGTCTATAGTGACCTCTGTAATAGCTTGCTTTTTATTAATTAAAGATAACTTTAACATAGGAAATCCTTTGGGTTCTAATAGTATATTCTTGCTTGACTGACCTAGAAACTTATGCTACTGCACAGAAGCCTACTTGTAGTATTGTAGAAGTAATAGCTAGAGTCTAGATAGGTAAGCTCTATTAAGTCCATATGTAATCCCGCGCTGGAGAGGCCGGTGCCTACTCTGCTAAGCAAATACAGCGTTAATGTTAGCATTGTTACTGTAATTATTGTGCCTATTAAAAGAAGTATATACTTTGCAAATATACTTCTTAGTAATTGCTATAGCTAGCTAGCGATACGTCTGTATATTAATCTTTTATTACTATAGTTCTAAAGTAGCTTTTGTAATAATATCTATTAGGTGAGATATGGGCTAAGGCCTCCTGTTGTTTTGGAATAGTAAGCGTATCTGTAAGTGCTGCTAAGCTCTTCTATTAGCGCTGAGCTACTTGCATTGTAGTAGATTAGCTATAGGTTAAATATAGATAAGATACTTAAATAGAATATGACCTAGTCTAACTGGAAGGAATTAGACTATATAAAACTTGCGGTTTGTGAGTTGCTTTGCTTTGTAATAGCAGATAACGTATGCCATATAGCTGCCCTAAACGTATACTCTACAACTTGTGTTTAGACTATTCTTATACTCGAGACTTAGGAGCTTCCTGATTTGTGGTATCTAACTATAGGCGGTATAAAGACCACTAGCAAGCTGCTCCTCTATCTTACTAACTTATTTTAAATATACTATTACAGCATGCTATCTCTATATTCCGTCTTTAGCTAGTCTATTTCTACCTATGGTATAGGCATAAACTAATAGGTCTAAATATGCTAACTTAAGACTATTCTTGGGATAGTTAACAAAGCTATATCTACTTTTTGTACTTGTAATATTATCTTTAACTCTCGATAAGTTAATATTTAGCTAGATCTCGAATATTAATTAATTGCATAGTACTTCTGCCTATGTAATAAAATAGTCTAGGAGTTTACGGAAGTTATTTATTATTACTTAAATAGTCCTATAAGATATTATCTCGCTATTATTGCTCTAGTAGAAAAGCATAGCTAGTAGTTTAGTGTATGTAACGTTGCGTCCGAAATCTTAAAGGCTTATTAGCTCCACTAATAGGTACTGCAAGCCTAGAATTATATACTTGGTTTAGACTTTATTAAAATACTTAAATTGTTTAGCTTCTAGCTATTGTAGAATACTAAGAACTCTATATCTGTGCAAAGGTAGTACTTACTCTAGGAATAATACACACTGTACATAGATTATTACTAACAGTTTTGAGTAATACTAATAAGCGAGTTGGAATCTCTAACTATCCGCAGAGAACCCAAGGATACTGCTGAAATATATAAGTAGTGTAGAGCTTAGTTGCCCGCTGAGAAAACTTTCGGTACTGAGTGTAATACAAAATTGGAACAAGAGTTAAAGGAAGTAATTAATTTTATAAGCAGCAGAGTTATTTGATATACCTGAGAATAGATCTTAATGAGTTCTAGCTGTGTATTTACCAGAATTATTATTGTAATATCCAGAATTACTGTAGTTGCTCTGGTTATCCTTATTATCCTCGTCGTCCTTAAGTTCCCAAACTTCAACGTTCTCATCATCTATCTCGCTATCCTCAACGCCTTCTTTCCAACCTGGTCCTTAACAAGCTCGAGTATTAAGAGGAACGTTAATAGATTAACCGCCCGTAGGATTAGAGTATATTCCTACTATAGAACTTCCCTGTCTTTTTATAACTAGCCAAGTTCCCTTTGATATATTGAGATGGTTCTAGATGTTATGCCCCTATATCTAATCTAGCTGTATAGAGATCTCTGGCTTTATCTTTACATTTATTATTTCTCGTTAAGAGCTATCTGCTATTTAGTATAATTGCAGGATAAAGGCTAAGAATTACTTCTAAGTCCTCTGGTATTTAATCTTACTACTCTTCTCTGCTACTAAGTTAAAAGTAATCTCCTAATAACTCTAGAGTCTGGAGCTGAGTAGCCAGCAACGAAGATTGTGGTTAGTATAGCGAGCTGTATCCTTACAATGGTCTATTACAGAGTCTAGTGCTCTTATGATGTATAAGATCTTCTGTTCGTTCTCTCTTAGGCTTATAAGGTTTAGCGCGCCTTCTAAACTGCCCTAACCCAAGATGTAGTCTGCGTTAAGAGAGTGGCGATTGGGTAATCTGATTAACGCTCGCAGGACGTCTTATTAGGACCCTTGATAAATAGAAGGCTATTGTATTCTATCTAGCTATAAGCTTATAGTAGCAAAAGTATTAGTTCCTATGTTATTAGTAGTTAACTGTAGTTAACCTAAAGCTTCTTAGTATTTAGCTTCTTAGTCTATAATTTATTGTAAATAGGCTAATGCCTTAGATGTAAGAACATAGGGTATTCCTTGCGGCTTCTTAGTACTTAAAATTACTTTTAATCTACCTACCCTTACTTTTATCTATATATTAACTTAGAACTATTTACTGCCTTCTCAAGAAGGAAAGAATTATTAGTATGTAATACCTTCTATCTACAGTAAAGGATTAGCTACTAGATATCCTATTAATAGCTTCCCTTTACCTCTGGGATTAACCTAGCTATAAGTATTAGTATAGTGTTTCTGCATTACCTCAATCTATTGGATATTTAAGCCACATCTCTGGCATTAGAGCACATTAGTCCTTGGTAGAGCGAGATAAGGAATGGGCTTAGTTGTTAGTGGTGGATAATATAATTAAGATAAGTTAATCTGACTTTGTAGCATATTTAGGACTTTTTTAATAACCTCTACTAGCCTACGTTGGGTCCCTGGGTCTATTTTAGGATGCTTTTTAGCAAGATAAGTAGTAACTTCTCTAGCTAAGCAAGTATATTAGTACTTTTAACAAATAAGAATCTAATACTTAGATAGAAGCATAAACGGGTATATAGGATTAGAAGGGCTAAGCTCTGTTATAGAGTTAAGTGCTATGGTCTAATACATTGTGTCTTAGAATCAAAATCAATAGTAATTGCTGGCTAGCTGTTACATTTATTGCAAAAGGTGCTAGCAAGCTAGAATTAGAACTTAACGCGCTGCTATCAATGTGTTGTCTTAACTGAACGAACGTGTAGCTAAGTACTAATTAGAAATTCAAGTTAACCCCCTGTTAAAGTCGAGCTTAGCCCAACGCTAGTCTATTTTTCGAAATTTAAGTCTACCCCTTGTCAAAAATCAATTCTACCCCCTAGAAAGCGGGGTAAGATAAATCAATTGTACAACAATTGATTATGGACTGTAGTACTAGGCCAAGAGAATAAGCCACTGTCGGAAGAGTTCGACTAACATAGGTATAAGGTGAGAGCTCCTACCACAGGACTGAAACGATTATTCGGCCGCATACGGTCAGTAAAGTTAATATTAGGCTTGAAATGACACTACTTGTAGTGGTCGGGTCTTTTTAGTTACTATCTAAGCGGCAACCGGCTTCCATCCGTGCCATCAGCTAACACATCCGAGTATTAAGAAATAACATCTAAAATTAAGAAAAAGCCAATTTGTCAGGAGCTAATTTGTCAGGAGCAACACTGAACAAGAACCCAAACATGTCGGGCTGTCATCGAATGATAGCAAAGCTAACCTTAATAAAAAAGAGGCGTCAGGTTTATAAATAGCCTGCTGAGCGCTAATGCTCTAAGATCAGCTCCTTAAAACTAAATTTATAAGAAATTTTAATGGAACCAATTGCTGTAAGCCTCTGTAACTTACTGCCTATACTCTCAACTGCCTTCACTGATATCAGTAACTATTATTTTCGTTGGAAAGTATTGATTGTTATGGATTCTTGCGCTTCAGGGTCTTATTGCTTTGAGATTGTTATGACCGAATAGGTTCCATGAGAGTCCCACACACCGTTTGTTGTAGTCTTCTTTACAAAATCCATACGACAAAGTATCATGCACTAGCAGCACTGCCTCTTTCCTACCCAATCATGGAAGGTGCGTCGTTGATTTCTCCGTCACATTCTCGTTACTACTAACAGTTTGAGGTCACATCACAAAAAGCTTTTCGAGTCAAATGTCAGCGAATGAATTAGTTTGATTAGGTAAAAGTGCTTGAAAGTCATTGCAGACGAAGACTTTTCCACCTGCATGAATGCAAATGACCGTCCAGTCGGAAGACAAGGCTGTACATGGAGAGCTTAACATCGGCTTGGAACGACATCTCGGCTCGCCCGGCCACTAACGGCTCATTAGCATTGTGGAGTCACGGCAGTCAAGTTGCTCCACATTTTATTAAACTTAGATCTGTTTCTTTAAGCAGACGCGAAGCAATACGTGCTGGCTAACAGAGATCAAACTGTTTAATAGGCTTATCTATTACTTCGTAATGGCTCAGTTAAGTATAGTGATTGCAATTTGCACCGCCCTAAAAAGGGAGCCAAATCTTGTTGCCGCAATTAGTGCCGCCCTTTCCAAAGGGAGGATTGTCACCTCAGCTAATGATACGACTCTATGACGCTATTGTCTCAATTCCTGACCATTAGTTGATCCTTGAATATCGAATGTTGCGGCACGTAAAATTTGAATACATGGTATTACAAAGGGAGATTCACCGGACGGCATGTGAAAATCATGAAATAAACTCTATATAAAGCTTGCTCATCAAGACCATTCCGTTGAGTCTCTGCTCGTTACCTTCATATCTCACTCGGGACTCAGCCACAACTCAATAGCCTCCAAACAAGCCGTCAAACACTCAAGATGAAGTGCTCTATCTCTCTCGTTACTCTACTTGTCACTGGCATCCTCGCCATTCCCACCCCAACTACCCCAACATGCAAGCCAGTGAGTCTTGACTGTGCTTTGCTTTCTGGACCAGTCGTACTGATATTCTATAGGACGAGCAGTACAATGAGTGCGGTACAGCTTGCCCCCTAACCTGCGCTCAACCTAGCTCTCTACCGTGCACTCTGCAGTGTGTTAGTGGCTGCTTCTGCAAAGCAGGAACCATTCGAAACTTGGTGAGTTCAAATTGATTTATTGGCGACAGTTGTTAACACAGATTATTAGGCCGGAGCCTGCGTTAAGCCTTCGAACTGCTGAGCGATTTGCCAACAACGCGCTTGTCTGTACCTGTGTATAGAGCGAGCCATAAGTGAAAAAAGGCGCTGAGGGTTTATGAAAAACTGGCTTCTTGTGTGATAGGCTAGACATATGATATCAGTTGCCATGGTCTTCAGGATATCTCAATAACTATCTTTTTACTTTGGAACCTTGTCGAATTGGATTCTCGGATCAATTGGGTTGATGTGAAGTATCCGTGCTTTCCATGAGAAGTTGTGGTTCCTTGCTTCGAAGAGTGAGTCAAGAGTGTTTGTGAGAGGCTATTTTCGTCTCATTTTACTAGTTCTCCATTCGGAATTACCCTACCTTATCATTGAGAGCGTTTGAAAGGTTCCACCCTCTACATAGTTTCCATGCTACCAGTTGTTGAACTATCTTAGGTACTGTTCACATTGTCAGATGTTGACCATTGGAAAATAAAGTCAGTACGAGGTTCCGAGAGGATGATGTAAGTGGCTTTCAAGAAGTCTCCAATTCATGCAGTGACAAGAGCCAACCTGCTTTTGATCCACAGCTATGAACACCTACTTGGATAGGTCTGGTGTCTGAAAATCGCAATGCCGCAACGAGCTCAACCCCAAAAGGGTGGGTAAAAGGCCACTGGTAGGGTGATCTGTCAAAACTGCTGGACATGGCTGCATCCTATGTTGGAATCCTGCCAGGTCCCGGTATTTTCCAATATGCATAGAACCAAGAGGATAACGTAGGGCGTGCGATATAGTCGACTAAACATAACTAAAGATAGACGGGCGACTGGCGAATTGTTGATTGATGTGCCGAGACGAGAACAAGGTCAGTACCGTATCGACTTCGTAAAAGCGGAAAAGACAGCAGAGGTGGAGCCCCCTTGTACGGGGCTTAGTATCTTCTGGACCGGGCTTGATTCTACCTTTGAACGTTATTCTGTGCTCCACCTCCTCGTCCAAGTTTACAGGGTCGATAGAGTAACATAGTAGTCGATAAGTTCCACGAATGAAGCTGGTAATATCCGACGGTATCATTAACCTAGTTTTCAATCCTAACAATAATGCAGACTTGCATCGTATTATATAATGCTTCGAATCTATCCCCAGAGTCTCTTTATGAACCACAACGATGTGCCTATATCCGTCATGCCGTGTAACTATCAACTAGGACGATGTCTGCAATTGACAAGCCCGACGTGCTTTCACCAAGATAGTCAGGGATCCATCGCGTCATGAAATGGTCAGCATGAACTTTCTGTCACTGTTGTCGTTTGAATACTCACAGAGAACCAGCCATACAGTCGAGTTAGTGGCAGATCTGTTCGTGCAGGTCGTAGCAATACTTATGAAGTTGTCTGCTTAGTAGACCCACCTGTAGTGATGAGTGGAGAACTGTACATCAGCGTGGCGTACTTGCCAAAGTTACGGGACCACGAGTCCGTGCAGTAACTAGACGTGACTGTGTTGCTCATGTAGACGCCCCTCCACGGTTCCATAACCAACGGGCAACCTTAGGCAAGTCAAACTACAGAGAAAACTAGCGCCCAATAGCAAAAATGAGCAAAAGACATACAACAGCGGGGATTCGCTGGTCGTCACCGACCCAACTACTAATCCGCCCCTTACTAGCTTGACTATGGGAGAGCGGACGGGATCCCGTATTTTCTAGTAGGTATGGTCGTATGTGAAAGAAACACAAACAGCTTGGAACTATAGCCAAAGCGAATTGAAACTTGAGCTGCAGAGCGTCTAAGAGACAGAACCAATGGCTTAGACACCAAACGAATTCACCACCCACATGAGTCCATTCAATTTTTAGAATGGATTTGACTTGAGTAATCTCTCTACAAAAGCTGAAAAAGGGTATACATTTTCTAAGGCACCATCTCCGGAACTGTTGCTCTCAAGCGAGATGAGTGACTTAGATCTAGTCGAAACATTGGTATTTTGGAGCAAAAAGAAGCTATAGATGCATACCTTCAACACCAGGTGGTAACAGGAGAATTGTCCTCTAAAGCTTAGGGTGCCAAGATAAAGTAGTCTAAATGCTAGTCTAACCTTGCATAAGGTGATCAAATATTCTCGTCTCTTAGGTTGTAAGCGACCAATTCTTCTGGCACCTTAACGAACACCAACATCGAAACAAGAGACATGGAGCAAGGTTGGAAGATTTACCAAATCAATGGACTAGACAAGTAAACGAGGTGCTACTCTATCAATTGCATATAAGACGAGAGGGTTTCCGGACATCTACAGATATAAAGTTGTTAGAACAGGATATCGGGGAAGAATGAAGATAATGTGTGCAGTTACTTGGCCCACATTCCACTTGATCTCTCAACTTCTTTCACTCTGCCTTGATTCGCAGATTAATCCAGGAACTCAAGTTTGATCATGAGTATTAGCTTCACTATCATGGCTTGCAACGCCACGTCTATCAAAGAACCCCTACGCAAGAATGACTGCTCACAAAAACACAACTCTAATTGAAACAATGCAAAGAAACATGGCTACCAAAGAGAATTAACAGGACGTCAAAGGACTGACATGATTTTTACATAGAACAATAACAAAGACTTTGGTCATTGAGCGACAAGTAGCATAACTGCCCCTTTCCCGATGTTTCTCATCCAGAGGCCATCATCTACCAACATGAAGCTTCAAAAGAGTCCACCGAAGACGCCCGCTCATATATATTGGACTGCACAATTGTTTATCCAATATCCCAATGTAGTCTCTGGTCTTGGAGTTCATCAGTAATGGAGTAAGCCCGCCACAGCATCTTCAAGCATGAAACCGCTTGATTGTAGTATCAGAGCGGTCTGTCGAGATCATCGCGAAGTCTTTGAATCAAACTGAATCTAATAACTAACATCCAGCAGGGCCTATGGCTCTTGCCTTTGTCCTTAAGGTACGATTCACCAGATAGTCGCTATTGATTTCACCTCTTCTTTGATCCATGTTTAATCCCAGTGAAACTGGAATCATACTGAACCATGGCTGAATGAATTTTTGCAACTCACCAGGTTTTTACCCTGGCCGTTCGTTGTATGATCCTTTGTACGTAGCAGTTTCTTTTCTCAAGTCATCCCTGCTTCGACAGCGTGCCTTTCACCCATGAGTTGAAAGCCCCGTTAGACGACATAGAGTCACTTACAATCAGATAGTTCTTGGTATCATATGATAGAGCTGAAGTATGATAGCTATATGTACCTAAGTCCTGCCTTTATTTTGCAACTGCGGCAACTTCGATCAGTTGTGTAATCCGTACTCGACATCACCCTTTACTACACTCAAAGTATCATCGTTCTTCATTTTCATTATTTGGCATATCAACATGCCGGTAGAACAGGAGGTATGAGAGTCACGCCCCTGGGAATAAGTCACCAGATACTAACTTGGGACAGGTCCGAAAGGGAGAAGATGGGCGTTACCAATGTCCACGTTGCAACAAAAGAGTCGGTAATCTGAAGAGACATATACAAGGTGTTCATGAAGATCAGAGACCATTCAAGTGTGACTTTCCTGGGTGCAAATCCAAACCATTCAAACAGAAGGGCAGCTTGCAATTGCACATGAAGAGTGTCCATGAAGGCAAGAAACCCTTCAAATGCAACTTTCCGAAGTGTGAATGGGCTTTCTCACGGAAAGAAGGCTTGGAACGGCATGCTAGGATTAAGCATGATCTGAACCCCCTTCTGTGCACCGACTGTGGAAATAACTGCGCGTCACGTTACGCTCTTAACCTGCACTGGAACACCAAGCATGCGAATCCACCCGTAAGCTTCCCGTGCAGGTTCTGCGAGAAAGTTCTGAAACATCCCACTGCCAGATGGGCACATGAACGCTTTCATACTCACTACCGCTGCCCAATTCGATTCTGCAAAAGGTTCTTCAAGACTGCCGAGGAAGCGCTGGCGCATGTGAGGGGTCCAAACCATGGCCATGAAGACGGTTTCACGGAAGACGACCTCCAGGATCTCCATAACCCTGCTGATTCACAGCAGGATGTTTCAGTCTCAGTCAAGCGGAAGGGCAGCTTGACAGAGCAAAGCCTCGAAGGATGTCCAAAGCCCAAGCGTGCGAGGCTGTCGTCCAAACTATGATTTTATGTGAGGAGGTACCTCCTCAGAAACAGGCGAAATGTTTTTTCACGATTGGAGAGCGTCAAAGTCTTGGTAGTATGTTGGGGATGGTAGTCAATATTTGCTCGTTGATTTTGCTTACTAGTTCTTCCTTTGTAGAGTTGTTTATTTTCCTTGGTTGCGCGAAAGATAGAAAGGCTTAGACGGGGTACGGCAAAGGAGTTTATCTAAATTGATGATATTGAATTCTGTTGCGAGATGTTAGGGGTGGGCGAGATTGTTATCTAACTTAGGAGAGCCAAGAAAATAATTAGCCTAAGATTTAGTAAAGATTCTCAAATCCTTTCATCTCTTATGACACATGCTCTTAATGGCCAACTTGATATCAGCCAAGTCTCTCAAATTGGTATAAAAAGTAAACTAAACTATATCCTTAAACCACGCCTTCAACACGACCGGATGCACGATCATGGTATCATCCTGTATCCCTTTGCTCCAATCCTAAAAGGCAGAAAAACAGACAAAAACCACATATTTTATATCTAAGCCTCAACCTTAATCTGGCTGAAGATTTCCTGCGCATTACGCTTGATGATACCACCGGTAATGGGCAGGTTGGTGTACTTCTCGAGGTACAGATCAATCTCACGGGCAGCCTGGCGACCTTCGTTGATACCCCTGCAGTATTTGTTAGTATTTTGTCTTTGAGGAAATTGTGATTAAGGATTAACTTACCAGACAATCAGAGATTGACCGCGGCGGGCGTCACCAGCAGCAAAGACGCCCTCAAGGTTGGTGCTGTACTTGCCAGGGGCAGTCTTGACGTTCTTGCGAGCGTCCTTTTCGATCTCGTCACCGAGAACACGAGCCTCGGGTCCGAGGAAACCCATGGCGAGCAGGACGAGGTCGGCAGGGAAGAACTGCTGAGAGCCCTCGACCTTCTTCATGTCCCAGCCACCGCTAGGAGACTTGGTCCACTCAACACGGATAGTGTTGATGCCCTTAACCTTGCCAGAGCCGTCGTCCATGAACTCCTCGGACATGATGCAGTACTCACGAGGATCCTTGCCAGTGTGTTGACGGACCTCAGTGTGACCATAGTCAACACGGTAAATACGAGGCCACTGAGGCCAAGGGTTGTCGTTGGCACGCTCAGGAGGAGGCTGAGGAAGAAGCTCGAAGTTGGTGACGGACTTGGCGCCATGGCGGAGAGAGGTTCCGATACAATCGTTACCAGTGTCACCACCACCAATGACAACAACGTGCTTGTCCTTGGCAGTAATGTAAGCGTCGTCACCAAGCTCGGAGTCGAGGAGAGACTTGGTGTTCTTGTGAAGGAACTCCATAGCGTAGTGGATACCATCGAGCTGGCGACCCTTGATGGGGAGGTCACGAGCGACAGTAGCACCAGTTGCAATAACAACAACGGTGTGGCTGGCTCGAAGGTCGTTGAGAGATGGGTGACCCTCCTCACCAACGGCAACGCCAGTCTTGAAGATAATACCCTCATCCGCCATGAAATCAGTACGTCGCTTGACAATACGCTTGTCTAGCTTCATGTTGGGAATACCGTACATAAGAAGGCCACCCAGACGGTCAGCTCGCTCGTAGACGGTAACGAGGTGACCGGCTCGGTTGAGCTGATCAGCAGCAGCCAGACCAGCAGGACCGGATCCAATAATCGCGACAGTCTTGCCAGTGCGGACCTTGGGGGGCTGAGGGACCATCCAGCCCATCTCGAAACCTCGGTCGATGATGGCACACTCGATGGACTTGATACCAACGGGGTCTTCGTTAATTCCCAGAACACAAGCACCCTCACAGGGAGCAGGGCAGACACGTCCAGTGAACTCGGGGAAGTTGTTGGTCATGAGGAGACGGTTGAGAGCATCCTTCCATTGGTTCTGTTTGAGTGTTAGCAATATATCGGACATTATTGAGTGCTAAATTGCAAGAAAGGTACTCGCCTGGAAGACCAACTCGTTCCATTTGGGAATAATATTGGAGATAGGACAACCGGTTTCAGATTGGCAAAAGGGGACACCACAGTCCATGCACCTGGCGGATTGATATTTCAACTCGTCCTCGTCAAGACGCGAGCTAAGCTCAGCCCAATCCTTGAGACGAGAGTTGACAGGGCGGTACTTCTCCTGACGACGCTTATAAAGCTTGAATCCTCGAGTCTTGTCGAGAACAAGAGCGCGCTTCTTCTCAGCAGCGTTATCACCAACAGCCTCCTCGAGATCCTGGAGCTTGGCGGCCTTTTCAGACTTCTTGTGCTGAACACCGGAAACGGCAGGAAGGTTGTACTCTGCACGCTTGGCCTCTGTAGCCTTGGCGGCTTCCTCTTCAAGAACACGCTTGTAGTCGACGGGGAGAACCTTGACGAAGCGAGGCAAAGCTCGGTTGAAGTCGACCAGGATACGTGCAGCACGCTCGGAGCCGGTGAAATGATGATGGTCCTCAATGAGACCACGAACGAAAGCAATCTCAGCAGGGTCCTCGAGGCCACTGGCTTCGACCATCTCGCCGTTGAGCTTGGAGTGGAAATCGCCGTGGACATCGAGGATGTAGGCAATACCACCAGACATACCAGCCGCGAAGTTACGACCGGTAGATCCAAGAACAACAACGCGACCACCAGTCATGTACTCACAACCATGGTCACCGACACCTTCAACGACGGCAGTGGCACCGGAGTTTCGGACGGCGAAACGCTCAGCAGCAACACCGCGGAAGAAGCAAGTACCAGTAGTAGCACCGTACAAGCAAGTGTTACCAATGAGAATGTTCTCCTCAGACTTGAAGACAGCAGAGCGGGGAGGGTAGATGATCAATCGACCACCAGACAAGCCCTTTCCGACATAATCGTTGGCATCACCCTCAAGCTCGAGTGTGACACCGGGAGCGAGGAAAGCACCAAAAGACTGACCAGCGGAGCCCTTGATATTAACATGGACAGTGTCCATGGGCAGTCCAGCCTCACCATACCGCTTGGAGATATGGTAGGAGAGGGAGGTACCCATCGCTCGGTCAGTGTTGACAATGTCGCACTCGATTCTGGAAGGAAGACCCTTGTCGAGAGTCAACTCGGACTCAGAGATCAGCTTGTTGTCAAGTCGGACGTGAAGCTTGTGGTCCTGCTTTCGGACGTTGAAGGTGGCAACGCCAGGTCGGAGCTTGTGAGCAGGGGTCAGGAGAAGAGACAGGTCGATATTGGCTGTCTTGTTGGTTCGAAGGTCATCGCGCATCTTGAGGACTTCGACGTGTCCAACCATCTCGTTAATGGTACGGAAACCAAGCTGGGCCATGATGGCTCGAAGCTCGTTGGCAACATAGTAGAAGAAGTTGATGACGTGCTCGGGAGTACCGGTGAACTTCTTTCGGAGCTCAGGGTCCTGAGTAGCGATACCAACAGGGCAGGTGTTCACTATTTACAAGTTAGTAAGACCAATTCGGGTTAGGGGGGCAAAAAGAAGAACTCACAGTGACACTTTCTCATAAAGACACAGCCCATGGCAATAAGAGGAGCAGTGGCAAACCCCCATTCCTCAGCACCAAGCAGACAAGCAAGGGCAACGTCACGACCAGTCTTGAGCTGGCCATCGGTCTGGACAACGACACGACCACGAAGATCGTTGAGGACCAGAGTCTGGTGAGTCTCAGCCAGACCCAGCTCCCAAGGAAGACCGGCATACTTGATACCAGTCCATCGAGAAGCACCAGTACCACCATCGTGACCAGAGATCAGGATGTGATCAGCCTTGGCCTTGGCTACACCAGAAGCGACAATACCGACACCAACCTCAGAGACAAGCTTGACAGAGACTCGAGATCGGGGGCTGGAACACTTCAGATCGTAGATCAGCTGCTTAAGATCCTCAATGGAGTAAATGTCGTGGTGAGGAGGAGGCGAGATAAGACCGACACCAGGGGTAGAGTGACGGGTGCGAGCAATGGACTTAGACACCTTGTGGCCAGGAAGCTCACCACCCTCACCGGGCTTGGCACCCTGGGCCATCTTGATCTGAAGCTCATCGGAGTCGGCAAGGTAAGCAGAGGTGACACCGAAACGACCGGAGGCAACCTGCTTGATGGCAGAACGCATGGTATCACCGTTGGGCATGCGCTGAGATCGCTCAGGATCCTCACCACCCTCACCAGTGTTAGACTTTCCACCAAGTCGGTTCATGGCGACAGCAAGGGTAGAGTGGGACTCCATGGAAATGGAACCGTAAGACATGGCACCGGTACAGAATCGGCGAACGATATCGGTCCAAGGCTCAACCTGGTCAATGGGGACAGGAGTGCAGTCCTCAAACTTGAAGTCAAGGAGACCACGAAGAGTACAGTTCTTGATCTGCTCATACTCTGATCGCGAGTAGGCCTCGTAAGACTTGTCGTTCTTGGTGCGGACGGCGTCCTGGATATTGGCAATCGAGGTAGGGTCGTTGACGTGAGGCTCGCCACCGTCTCGCCAGTGGTACTCGCCAGACTCGGGGAGGCCAGGAGGTGCGACACTTTCTCTGGAGGGGTAACCACGCTCATGGAATCGGAAAGCTTCCTCGGCGATGAGCTCGAAGGTCATACCCTGGATACGAGAAGCAGTACCCCTGAAACATCTCTCGACGACGGTCTCATCGAGACCAAGAATCTCAAAGATCTGGGCACCCTTGTAAGAGGCAAGAGTGGAGATACCCATCTTACTCATGACCTTGAGGATACCACCATCGCAAGAGTGCTTGTAGTTACGGATCAGAGTCTCGTCAGTGGCCTTCTTCTTGATAAGACCCTCGCGGTTCAGCTTGAGAATGCACTCCATGGCAAGGTAGGGGTTGATAGCGTCAGCACCGTAACCAAGGAGAACACACATGTGGTGGACCTCACGAGCCTCAGCAGTCTCGACAACGAGAGCAGCCATAGATCGCCACTTGTTGCTGACAAGGTGATGGTGAACCATAGCAGAAGCCAGAACAGCAGAGACGGACACACGGTCAGCGGAAGTGTTGCGGTCAGACAGGACAATGACACGGTCCCGGGCCTCGATAGCGGCAGAAGCCTCGTTGCAAATCTCATCGAGATGTCTGATGTAGCCCTGAACTCCCTGTTTCTTGGGGAAGGTTAAATCAATAGTCTTGACGGTCCACTCAGAGTACTTCTGGGACATATTCTTGACAGCGTTGAACTCTTCAATAGAGAGGATAGGGCTAGGAAGCAGAAGACGACCGCACTGGGATGCGTCCATCTCGAGCAGGTTGCCCTGAGGACCAACGTAACACTCGAGAGACATGACAATAGACTCTCGGATGGGGTCGATAGGCGGGTTAGTGACCTGGGCGAACAGCTGTCGGAAGTAGTCGTAAAGTAGACGAGGAGCCGTGGTCAGACATGCCAATGGGGCATCATTACCCATGGAACCCAAAGCCTCCTTCTCATCAGCAGCCATGGGAGCAAGCAGCAAGCTGACCTGCTCGTGAGTGTAACCATAAGAGTGCAGTAGAGGGTCAGACTGGATAGTCTTGTCGTCAAGCTTGGGTGCGAGATCCAGAGCCTGCTCCATGATCTCGACGACCTTGGGCAGGGTGATCAACTCGCTATCGAGCCAAGCTCGGAAATCGAATCGGCTTGAAACAGCCTCCTTCAACTCCTTGTCATCAATGATGCGACCAGCCTGAGTATCGACCAACAGCATGCGACCGGGCTGGAGACGACCCTTCTGGATGACAGTCTCGGGCTCGACGGGAATGGTTCCAACCTCAGAAGCGCAGATGATACGGTCATCATCCATAACGTAGAAACGGCAAGGTCGGAGACCGTTTCGGTCAAGGTTGGCACCACAGTATCGGCCGTCAGCGAATGTGAACAGCGCAGGGCCATCCCAAGGCTCCATCTGGCAAGCAGCCCACTCGTAGAATGCAGCCTTCTTGGGGTCCATATGCTGGTTACCCTGCCAGGCCTCAGGAACCATGAGCATGACAGCCTCGGGAAGAGAGAGAACGCCGTTGATGGTCAGAAGCTCCAGAACGTTGTCGAAAGCAGCTGAATCGGAACCACCATCTTCAACAACGGGGTACATCTGCTCGAGCTCCTCCTTGAAGACATCAGACTGCATGACACCCTCACGAGCACGCATCCAGTTCTTGTTACCTCGGAGAGTGTTGATTTCACCGTTGTGAGCAGCCCATCGCAGGGGCTGAGCACGGTCCCATGATGGGAAAGTGTTTGTGGAGAAACGAGAGTGCACCAGAGCAAAGTGCGCCTCGTAGTCGGCGTTGACAAGATCGTGGTAGTAGGAGTAAACCTGAACGGGGGCAAGCTGACCCTTGTAGACAATGTTCTTGTTTGAAAGGGAGCAGAGGTAGAACCAGTTGTGCAGACCAATGCTCTGAGTAGCACGCTTTCGCAGAATGTACAGCTGTCGCTCGAACAGACGCTCATCGAACTTCTCAGGGTCGGTCATCTCAGGAGCATTGCCAGTGCCATAGGCAGAGGCAAGGACGACAAAAGGCTGAGCAATGATGGGCTCACGCGATTTGGCGGCAGGTCCAAGCAGTGTCGAGTCGACGGGAGGCCTTCGCCATCCCAGGACTCGGAGGCCCAGCGACTCGGCAACATCTTCCAGCTGCCTCTTGGACTCCTGAAGAGTCTCCTCGTCGGGCTTAAAGAACAGGTTTCCCACGGCGTACTGGCCCAGGGGAGGCAGCTTAATGTCCTCCTCCTTCTCAAAGTTCTTGATAAAGAACCGGTGGGGGATGGATGTCATGACACCAGCACCATCACCATCCCGTGCATCAGAACCCACGGCACCACGGTGGGTCATGTTACAGAGGAGGTTACGGGCATCACTGACAATCTTGTGGCTAGGCTTACCCTTGATGTGGCTGTGAGAATAGCATGTTAGTTGACCGTTATAGAAGTCAATTGACCAGAGATCAAACTTACCAAGCAAAACCGACACCACAAGCATCCTTCTCATAAGAAGGGTCATAGAGACCCTGCTTCACCGGCAAGGCACCAGCCCACGAGTCATTGTTCTCAGTCTGATACTCATAAGGTATGTATGGTTGTTGCTCGGCTTCGGTTTGGATCTGTCGGTCGTCGAAGTCCTCGTTTAGGCCCATGCTAGGCAAGGATTCGATCGAACTGGGGTGGGGTTGTGGGGGAGTTCGGTGG
>QHHH01000194.1:0-112161 GCA_004367485.1 Fusarium citri
CCCCCCCTCCTCCTACAACCACCCGCATTAGAGCCAAACTTCTTAAAGAAAAATGTAGTTCATGAAGAAGACCTTATCCCGATAGTCTCTTCTCGTAATATGAGACTCTGGTGTAAAAGAAACCCACTTATGAATTCGAACGAGGTTATCTATGTTGCAAGGTTGAGGTCAGTACAAGTACAAAAAAAAACTGATCATGGGTGTTACGCTGTGGCCACCCGGCCACAGCAACGCATGGTGGGATGCCTCGCCCGGCGATAGTGGCGAACCTAAACACAGTGTATGAGGTCTTGCCTCTCCCTAGGTTCTGGCAGGGTAAAAGGAACCTGGGTCTTATGTGAGCATTGGGAGTGGTAGTGCTCGAGAAGTATAATCCATGAGGAAATGTTCCCTGATAGCCTCTCTCTATGATGTGGCATCTATGTAAAAAGAAAAAGAAACCCACGGATGGATTCGAACAAGGCTATCCTTGGGTTGAGGTTAGGGTTAGTACAAGTCCAAAAAAAAAACTTAGACATACGGACTTTCCGCTGTGACCACCAGGCCACAACGACGCATGACGGGACGCCTTCGCCGGCGACAGTGGTTGAAATAGTACAGTATATATGGCCTTGCCTGTCCCTTGGGCAGGCCAAAAGAAAGGCTTCATGCGACCATTGGAGCCATAACGCTTGGAAATCGCCATCCATAATGGGAACATTTCGTGATAGCCCCTCCCTGTTACGTGAAATTTATGTAAAAAAGGAATCTACGTATGGATTCGAACATGGCCATCCATGTGCCTCAAGGTTGGGGTTAGTACAAGTCCAAAAAAAAAACTTAGACATACGGACTTTCCGCTGTGACCACTAGACCACAGCAGCGCATGGTGAGGTGCCTGGCCCGGCGACAGTTGGGAATTGAAACACAGTATATATCACTTTACCCTCCCCTACAATAGGGGACTGGACTCCAAGAGATTTACAAGCGTATGGGTTCCACATAGGCCGCGGTGAGATGCCCTAATCCGGCAAAAGGGATGCCAGTTGCTTTATATTACATGCCTTACTTGATTGGCACCCGTCTCCATGTGCCAGCACATAAAGAGAGAATGCTGGGGAACGAACCCGAGATTTGGATGTAATATCCACCCAGATAGGGATACTTCCACCGCGAACATCAGACTAGGATATGCAGGACCGGTACGGAGCAGATGAAATGAACGATGGTATGAAATAGAGCATGTTTCAAATCCAACTGGAGACAGCAGGAAAGAGATGTCCTTTTTAAAATCATCCAGCTATGGACAATGTGGTAGAGCGAGGAATAACCAGAAATAAAACAGCGTAGCCATCTGCCCTGTTCTGCGTGACAGATCGACATCCCGTATCACCACCTAGTACACATCATTGGCATATTTCTCGCACTCCTCCTTTGTAACGCCACATCTCTGCATATTCTCTTCACTGGCGCACCAAAAGGATGGCTAAAGCGTCGTCAGTATCTTCATAATACTCCTTGAAGAGTGTTACTTACTCCCCAAGTACAAGGATTCGAGCCGAGGAGCGGCATCTGGTGACGATTTAGCGGTGTGTCACTCGGACCCCAAGCTACCGACTTACGACGACTTCGGGCAACGAAGCATGAACTGGATTATTTGCCGAGAGGCAAATCAGGGTGAAGAGGGCAGAGAGCGAGATAGGGCCACGCATATTGACGATTTGGATAGTGATGTCGTTGGATTTTGGTGGTGTGGGTCGGCTTATCGCTGAAGATGGCGTAAGAGCCTCCACTGCTATTTATATGTCCCCCAGCTCCACTTGGAGGCGAGAAACGATGAGGGGTTCGTCAGGTTACGGTAATGCTGGGGAATAACTATCTTGACATTTCTTGGCATCGCAACCAGTCACATCACGAGGTCACCGAGGTGAAGCTATCATGAAATAGATATCTGGTCTTCGAATCACTACCATCCTACCAAAAGTAATGAGAACTTTAACCATGGCCATCCACAACAGTCGCATAATGCCGTTTTCTAATCTGGATATTAAAGACAGTGATTCAACCGCTTACGGGCCGCATTGCTGACAGATGATGACAGATGATGACAGTGAAGCTAAACAAAGGCCGCTCTTGCCGCAAGTTCCCGCATCTCTGGGTATCTGATCCAGCATAAATACCATCATTTCAACAAACACATATTCAAAGTATCCAAATTTCCTTTTCTTTCCCCTCAAGAACCTGAATCTGCTCTTTTCGATATACCTATGATGGCTGAACAAAGACCTCCTGTCCCACCTTTCACCCGCGAGACGGCGCAGATTAAGGTGAAGGCTGCGCAAGATGGATGGAACACCCAGTAAGTGATCTTGTCTCTGGAAGAAAGAGTATAACTGACAGCTCGGCGAAAGAAATCCATCCAAAGTCAAAATGGCATACACCCCCGACTCTATCTGGCGGAACCGCGATACATTTATCAAGGGCCGTGATGCGATTGAGAAGCTTCTAACTGATAAATGGAATCGCGAGCATCAGTACAAACTGCGAAAGGAACTCTTTGCTTTCGACAATGATAAGGTGAGTTGGCCGGCCTTAGGGTTCTAACAGCCCTTGTCTCTATATCTCATGCTAACTCGTGAATCAGATTGCTGTGCAGTTTTGGTATGAATTTCACGATGACGATGGTCAGTGGTGGCGATGCTACGGACTTGAGGACTGGACTTTTGATGACAATGGCTTGATGAAGAAGAGGCATATGAGTGGAAACAATGTCAAGATTACTGAGGAGGAGAGATGGTTCAAGGACGGTGTGGATGTCAACACTGTTGATATTGGACCAGAGCATTGGTAGGATGCCGGTTCTAAAGAGGTTGAGACTTGGGAGGGCACGCTGACTATCTATGCCTTCATCCCCACTCTACAAATATAAAATTCCTTAGACGAAGTAGCGAATATCTAATCAGAATTGAGATGATTCATGAGTTTCTGCGCTTTTCCTGTTGTAACGTTGGATTTGTTCTGATGCAGAGCACGGACGCCTCGGTCGTGCCATCTAGCAACTCCCCTCGGCAGCAATTCCGAATCATAGTAGTCTCCAAGACAAATAGGTTACTTGTAAATAATTTGATTCACGGAAAGTAACTAACAGCTTTTATGAAGGACTAAACAGCCATCCAATAGTTGTGAACAATCGTCCTTCCTACATGTTTCACGGGGCCGAACAGGGGTCGAGGGATGAAACAGAGAGAGGATCGGAACAGGGTCTCGCATAGACGATCTTGAAACACACTTAAACAAAGACCATCATTCCACTCTGCATTTCTATGCGCATATAACATCAACTTGACCCTTTCAACATTTTATCCGCCAGTCTCGAGAACTACCACGAAAGTATTACCATCACCAAAATGAGAAAGCCTAGTGCCGCCCAGTTGGCCCTCTTGATGGCCTCAGTCGCCAGGGCTGCCGAATCGACATGTGCCGTATGTGAGCCATCCGCCGTTTAGTTTTACAATGCTAACAAAATGGTAGATCGACTGTTTCCAGGGTCTCATCACAAATGCCCCTCCTGAGGGATGTAAGGAAGCTACGAACTATATGTGCTTCTGCACGATGCCTACGCTCCAGGAGAACTTTTCAAAGTGCGCCGACACAAGCTGCAGCAGGGAAAAGGATGCTGCTGTGGGCTGGGCAAATGACCTTTGTGCTAGTAAGTTAAGTGATCCAGATATAAGGAACCACGCTGATGAATATCAGAACTTGGAAAGCCTATTGACCTTGGATCTGGCGGCGATTCTCCCAAGACCGATGCCACTACTGCAGTTGATGCGCCCGCCACTACACCCAGCGAAGTCAAGCCAACCACCGAGGCCGAGAAATCTACCACGGAAGCTGCGCAGACTACTGCAACCGACGCTGTGAAGACTGATTCCAAGGTCGAAGAAACTTCAGAAGTCGAGACCTCCGATGTCGAGACTTCTGCGCCATCCGAGACCTCTAAGGCGCCTGAAGCTTCTGAGACTTCCGAGACTTGCACCACCGAAACAACCATGACCAAGACCGAGACCACGTTGGTCAGCGAGGCAACAACCGCTACGACCGATAGCGACGCATCTGTTGGTACCATCACTGGAAGTGGTGAAGCTGCAACCACACCTGCCTCTTCAGACGCCGACGTCAATGCTGGATCTGTCGCAGCTCCCGATTTCTTTGCTGCGGCCGGTATCGTCGCTGCGATTTGGCAATTGCTGTAAAATTGCGCATTCTGAAGGATCGGTACTACGCGAAGGATTTGTCGCTGGTAAATTGGCATTTCTACAGGCAATTAATTTCGAGGCGCCGGGTTGAAACATCC
Organism: Fusarium citri; assembly: GCA_004367485.1. Classification (NCBI taxonomy): domain Eukaryota; kingdom Fungi; phylum Ascomycota; class Sordariomycetes; order Hypocreales; family Nectriaceae; genus Fusarium; species Fusarium citri. Next base: position 4,334 of record QHHH01000194.1, read on the forward strand.
CATGTATGGCATTGACAAAGGAAGGTCTGTGCTACACTTGATGATTGGCTGGTCCGTCATCCAATCTCGTTTCAGCTATAGAAACAGAACACGACCGTACAAGGGGCATTTTCAGCTGGAATGAGCAATTGAGAGATGGAACGAATTGATTGGAGTTTGGCGATAGAGCATAGACTGCTGTTTTAATTGATGTGTTGCTTCCTGGCACTCTTATTTTGAAACGCATTACGGGGTTCGTTTTCATGCATGTTGATCACCCGTTTTTACGGGCTGATATGTATGATATGGTGTTTCAGCTTGTGTTTCCCCAAATTACACACGTGAGATGGAACGTTTCCAAGAGGTCGCTCAAGTCTGCGAAGGGATCACGAACTTCTACGGCTGAAACCTTTCGGAATTTATACATCACGAGAGCTTGAATTGCCCGAGCTGAATAAAACTCGTATATTCTCCCATCACCTGGATAATCCTAAAACCAAGTACCAAATGATACTGAAGACAAAACCTTACAGACAAATTCCGGGGCAATCAGCGCCGCCCTTCTTAGGGTTGCAAGAATCCTTAGGATTATCATAACAGTACAGGCCCTTGGGACACTTCTTTCCGGTAAAACCACCACAGCTTGGGGGCTTCGTAGGTGCGCAAATACCAGGCTTATCACAAGCCATGCCGCAATCACCAGGTGTTCGAGGGTCGTCAACGCACTTGGTGTGCTTTCGGCAGGGAGGCGGGGGCTTCGTGCGGAAGCCACCGCAGGTTTGATATTCGTTCTTGAAGAAGCAAGTGCCGGGGCATTTGTTGATGTCCTTGCAGTTGGCGAGAGTCGGCTTGCAGACGCTGTCTTTGGAGCAGGGTTTCATCTTTTTGCCGCATTCCTGGCCGGTGGATTGGGAGGCTGCGGCTGCGAGGCCGATGGTAGCAGCGAAGAGGATATTCTGGAACAACATTGTGAGTGTAGTGTTGGAAGTGATGAGTTAAGTTGAGTTGTGATGAGCCAAGATTTGCGGGGGAAAGACCTGATATAAATATCGGATCTCGGTCAGCTTAATCAATCTGAATCCGGCTGAAGGTCAAGTGCACTTAGCAGGTAGGACGGAATATGCACCGCCGTTCCAATAACGCTAGCCCACGAGGCGAGCTCGACGCCACCTCGTATTAACCATAAGTTCAGACTTTCAATAGTGACAAGCCCAATGACGCAGGGCGCTCATCATCTTACACAAGAATGCCTCAGCTGAAAAGATGAACAGATCCATGCCATCTTCCAATTATAGGTAGAGTTCAATGTTTCAGGGGAAAGGAACCGCCTTAGCCTTCCCGCAAACGGCGCTACAGATCTGCGTGGACCATTCCAGACCAGCCCAGTTTTTGGATTAGTGTGTCTTGTCACTGTCATGATTTGTATGATCCAATTATGTTGTGGCATAAAGATTCTGCTACTATCGAAAGGCATGAGAATGTGGCTTTCTCTTGAGCTGTCACGTTGCGACGGCATTGTATCAGCTGGGAATAGCGAAAAGCCACATCTTTCCAAATTTAGAAGAGTCATTGAACCCTTTTGATCTTTGTTTCTCATTTGGAAATTCATCTGGACGTGAACGCGAACTATCGATAATTAGCCTTGACGTTCATGAGGCGTTCAATAGCGTCGAGCATCCCGCCATGGCCTGTCCGATCCTCAGCTCTCAACATATAGTCTTGATCTGCTGATTCACACCATAAATTAAGGTTATCAGCTGAACCATTCAAAGGGCCGTGCTTATCAGATGAAAACAGGCTATCGAAAGTCAGAACGAGTTTGAAGCAACGACAAAATGGCAGTCCATCGAACAATTCACTATATTAACAAAGTTATTGTTCCTTCCACCCTTAGGTCGGGCTGCCAGGTAAAAGAAGTGCAACTTTTAATCATTACATTGCAGACCGATAATCTGAATCTTCACTTCCAACTGACGTGAATTTAAGTCATGTATTGCACATTTTGAATTTCTTTTTAACTTGATCTCGACTTCGTCAGTTTATATGTTCGTTTAGCAACTGTTGAACGACCCGAAATAGCATATCTAGTAGACCTATTTGGCGTTCGTGTACAGACAGGAACCGGTCTCATCGGCAGGTGCCTGCTAGTATCTGGCCTTTGAAAGTTCACAGACGGGCAGTAGCGACGCTCTTCAAGCATCATCATAACAATGCCCATGAAGTTACTCACAAAATATCAGTTCCATCAGTTCCGTAGATTCCATACAATTTTAACGCCACCTATTCTCATGGGGATTGTGGATTACACGAACAAGTTTCGAGAATATTCTGACAATGTTTGAGGGTTCAGGGATACCGGCATCGCATCAGGTAGTTGGACGGGAGGCTTCTTTTCTGCAGCGTCCAGGCCCCCAACTCGCAGGGCATGATGGAAGAAGCTGCACCAATGGTCAAGTTACTTACATTTGACTTCGATCTACGGCAGTACAGTTTCCTTGTCACCCACCCACAGCTTAAAAGAGCACACCACATTGCCAGAACACATCTTTTGATCGAGAACTACGACCCTAACAGCAACTCTCTTGTAAATATGGTGATCATTGGTGTTCGCTATAATCAAGGTGAGGATAACTTTTGGTTGATCATAGGTAATATCGTGGCTAAGAATGGAAATTCCGACCCCAACGGGTTCGGAAAGGAACAATATTTACTACAAATTGAATATGAACCTGTTTTGATAGATAAACTGACACATCAAAGATTGGGATACTTGGATTTTGGTAAAGCATAAACTTTTAGATATGAGGCTGGCTATAGTAGGGTCCTGCCCGGCGCAGGCTTCTGAAACTACATTAAAACATGACAACAACATGAATTTCTATATGGTAGGACCAATAGACATGAAACTATTTGGTAGACACAGTGTTGAGCTCGTTGAAGGATTGCTCACCAGCCATGGGGTCCTTGAATTCGAGGAGAACGGCCGGGTCAAAAACGCAAAAGACCAGAATAGCGACAGCAATGCAGACACCATCGAGACCAATAAAGTATCCTTCGGTCTTGAGTAAGTGTCCATCCCAACCTTCAAGAAGTTCGACCGTTCGGTAGATACATCGGATGTAGACGAAGATGACGGAAACGACGGTGGCGTAGATACAGAAACGTTGTCCCTTTGCGAGGGTAAGTCCGCGAGTTCGCTTGATGAAGATGGCGAAGAGAGTGCAGAAGATGGTCATGAACACAAGTTGAAAAATGATGCCGGCGACCATCAGTCTGGTACCTGGCTTGGTGTCCTTGCCCTTGTTGGCGGCGCCCGCAGCTAGACCACCACCGCCAGCCTGGATGAGCAGAGCCACAACATCGACGACCAGGAAGACCCAGAGGTAGAGCTTAGGGCGAATAACCGAGTACTGAGGGCCGATAGATTTGATAAGGTATCCAAGAGTGACGTAGATAGCAGCGGCGACAAAGATTGGGCCGACGACGAGGGTGGTAATCTGCAGGAGGAAGGCGATCTTGTTGTAGGGACATTTGTTGGACCATGTACGACCGATCCATCCGACAAGCTCGACGTACGACGCGATGGCCAGTAGGTAAGACGTGGCTTTGCGCTTCTGGAACGAGCGGACAATATGGTAGATGCCGGTGCCGGCAAAGATGAGATCAAAGACGATGCCCGCTGCGATGCTGGGGACGTATCCGTAGGCGTTTTGGAGACCTGGGATAAGTTCTTTGCAGCCTTCGAGGAGGTCGCCTCGAGCGTAACTTCCGTCTGCTATCGACATTTTTGGTTGGATGAGATTGTTGATGGGAGGGAAGAGAGAGGAAGGAATTGAGGTTGAAGAAGAGGGACTGCGAGGTCGAAATGGAACTTAGGAACACAAGAAGACAGCACTGGTGGGAGGATTTGCAACAGACCCTGGAACCAACAAGTCGCTCAATTCGCCTGTAGAAATTGTGTTGTGTTGGTTGCAGACAAGACAAACAATGCTTGTCCTCTCGGTGGTCTTTGAGTCAGCTGCCGATCGTGTAACCTTTTCCGCCTTCCGCGTTGCGTTGGCCAAGTATGGACAAGCATGGACCCAGTACAATATCTTTCTTCTTTTTCCACTCTGTCGCAAGATTGACATTGATTCAGACAAGGATCCTCTTTTAGGGGTGAGACGCTAGATCTTACGGGGTGGGCATAAAGTGTGGAGAGGATAGAAGAGGACCCTGGACAACGACACGCACAGATAATGGAACCTGTGACATTCGCTGCTAAGCCCCTCTAGACGCAAAACTATTTTCGGACAATTAAACCATCAGTCTGTGGAGTGTCATCTATCAACCAACTAGTGAGACATTTGTGGAACAAAAAAGTGGTCAAAACTGCATCGTCGTGGCGGTGTCTCGCCAACAGCCTTACTGCCATATCCTTGTCATACTCCGTTCTATCTGGACCCTGCTCTACTCTGCATCTTTACCAACCCTGGATCTCCTCCACCGAAACCTTCAGCCCATCTCTAGGCTTGGCGACAATCCCATCCGTCAGATCCTTCACCTCGTAGTCCTTGTCAATGTCAAACCTGTACCGTCCTACCAACGCGCACGTAAGGGCCATGAGTTCAGCCAACGAGAACTTTTGACCGATGCAACTCCGTGGTCCGTGGAGAAATGTCAAGTTTGCGTAGTTGTTCTTTGCACCGCCCGAATTGGCTTGTCCAGGCGCCATCCATCGCTCAGGGTTGAACTCGTCTGCGTCGGGACCCCAAGATTCAGCCGCGCGATTGATGGCCCATGGGCAAAGTATGACCATGGTTCCCTTGGGAATAAATGTACCGAGGATGCTGGTGTCCTTGAGAGCATCGCGGACGGTGAAGGGGATGGGTGCGTAGAGGCGTAGTGATTCTTGACAGACGGCGTGGAGATAGGATAGTCCGTCGAGCTTCTTGGCGTCCACATCATCAGCGAGACCATCGACATTCTGACGGATCTCTTCCCTTAGCCGGTCCTGAATACTGTGGTTCTTGGCCAACAAGAAAGTTGTCCAAGTGAGCGCCGCAGCACTTGTCTCGTGTCCAGCAGCCAAAAAGGTCATCATAGTATCAACAAGACCCTCATCCGTGAAATGACCAGACTCAAGTGCCGTAGAGATGATATCAGGCGATAGCTTTTCCTTAGCAGCCATCTGGACCTTCTTAGCATTGATGAGATTCTGCGAGGTGTTTCTCGCAGCCTTTGACGCCGCTAAAACGCCCATATTTCTCTGGAAGGGCAGATAATCTGTGATGATGGACGGAAGGACGAGTTGCAGCACAGTCAAGAGCTTAGCACCACGGCTCTGCTTGACCATCGAACCGTACATTTTCATGGTGTCTTCGACACTAGGGTCAGAGAGGGACTTGAATTCGTGACCCATGCCAGCGGACCCGATGATATCGAGGGAAGCACGACTTGCCCAGTCTGCGATGTCAATCTGTGATCCTGGAGCTTCTGACATCTCTTTCTCGATTCCATGAACCAGCTCTTGAGCCTTTGACCAGAAGACGGGGTAGAGTTCTTTGATGTGGCGGAAGCTGAATGCTGGCATAAGATTCTTTCTTTGCATCTGGGATAGTTAGAAAAGTCAACCTCAGGATAGCGATACTCATACCTTGTGCACATCTCCCTCTGAGAGTAAAAGTCCGTATCCCAAGATCTTTCCCACCATGGCGCGAAGAAGATGAGGCTTCACATAGTCGTAGCTGTTCTGACCAAGGACTTCCTTGAGGCCTTCAGGACTGGTGACAACGATTCTCTCTTGGTTGAAAAGGTGTCTAAAATGGTGAGTGTTGGCATGTAAAGGGTTTCTGGGGGACTGACTTGTATCTTATCAATCCATTGTTTTCAATTGTCCTCATCCAACGCCTAAACGGCAAACCAGCAGGCTCACGAACCGACTCCGCCCAGTGACCATTAATAACACTTGCAATCTGCATTCATTAGCACTAACCGCCAAAAAGGGAGAATTCTACGTACTTTCGGTTGCGGCAGATGCCTCAGCGGACTGAAGAACGCAGGATACAAGAAAACCGTGTATGCGGCCCAGACGGCCAAGAAGCACAGCATATACCTTCCTAAATAAAACGGTGCATTTCTGACTGAATAGTTTTGATCGACAATTATTTGGTAATAAAGCGCAACGGCAACGGCAGCTGCAGCCCAAGGCCGGTAGTAGGATAAAGAAACAGCAATTGGTGCCATGGTTGTTGCGTGGATGAGGAATGGAGAGAATCTCACTGGGTTGGCTATTTTATGTGTGGTGCTACCCACTTAAGCTAAGCAGGGACCTCGTTTCATGCACTGCCACGCGATGTACACTTAATCATGTTTTATTTTGTGCTATTTCGGTGATTCGATGCATGTGTACGGCATATGTGATCAAATTCAATTCCTATCTACAACTAATCATGCAAAATCTCGCTTCTTGAATCGCAGCTTAACACCTACAGGCGGCATAACAGCCTCAGTAACCCATTGACTCTCCGGTCGTACGCCATTATGCTCTGGAAGAAGCTCAATATCAAATTCTTTCAGGACGTGATACAGAATCATCTTCATCTCAAAATCCACCAGAAACCGTCCCGGACAAGCATGCTTTCCATGGCCAAAAGGTAGATATGCAGAAGAGGTAGACACAAATGACAGATTTGTACCGCTTCCTTCGGTTCTCATCTGCGAGAATCTGAAAGGGTGGAATTTGTCAGGATGTTCGTAGATGGCTGGGTCGTTATGAACCGGATACGAGAGTATGGACATTGTTGAACCACTGGGGAGAGTTTGACCGTCTGGTGTTCTCACGCCATCTGGTGAAACAACCTTGCGAATCATGGCTCTGTTTCCGAACCCGTGTGTTCTCATAGACTCTCGCAGCACACTGTCTGTCTGAATCATCTTCGAAACGGCGGCTTTGTCGAACACGCCTTTTTCACCAAGAACATCGGCCATTTCCTTTCGAATCACTTCTATGGTGTTGAACTCTTCATTTGACGCAGCAATGTTGATCAACACGTTGCTAACAGCCACAGCAGTCTGATGAAAAGATGCGAGGTTCGCCAAGCAGAGTCTGTCAGAGATTTGAGAGGGAGTGACTTGGTTGCCATATTTGCTGATGGCGTATCTCATCATCATCTGCAGATTGTCTGTTGGCTCCTCACTCTTTTCATAGAGCTCGGGGTTCAGTAGCCTCTGGCTGCGCTCCTCGTACATGGGCTGGATGTGCTTTTGGATTCTCCATCGTCTATACCTCGTTGGGAGAGTAACGAGGAATCCGACCAGTGGCTTGAGGAGTGAAGGCGTGTAAATCAAAAGACCAGAGTTCAAAATGAACAAGTCGGCAAAAGCGAGAGAGTCTTTCAGGTAAGCCTTGTCGCGGGCTAAAATTCAGTTAGTCGAAATTCTTCCAAGAGACCAGAGGACAGAACGTACAGAGAGGAAGGCCAACAGTAAAGCGACTGGAAACTTGAGCTACGATCCATTTCATGGCCTCATAAACATCAACCTCGCCGTTGTTATCAGGTTTCAAATACTCGGGCACAGCATATTTCAGCTCATCGTCAACATCCGAAGCGAGTATCTCCAGAAAGCGACCCATCTCCTTCTTGATAACAATACTCTGCCACGGATCTTGGATATAACTAGCATGACCAGAGTTCCAATCCCCTTTGTCAATTTCACGGAATCCCTCGAAGGGACTGAGAATACCATCTGGTTGAGAGGCTGCCCACTGCGTGTGATGATGAGCTAGATGAATCTCATCTTTGAAACCCATACTAGGTAAAACACAAGTTTTGCCATCCTTGGTATACTAAACTTGTTAGTGAAGTTCGTTATAAGGTAGAAGAACTTACTGTTTGGTATGCTTCGAGAAACAAACGGCGGCAGTCTGTCAAGTAGCGCCAGTACAGTTTGAACGGTACGAACGATGAATCTTGTAGTCGTGGTATACTTGATGGAATCTTGGGAGAGCTTCTACACTGAACAAGATAGACCACAGCCAATAGATTGGCCACTAACAGATAGCTTTCCATTTTGCTTGATGCTGAAGAATAGCTTCACGATGATTGATTCCCAGGACCAAGTCCAGAGAGGGAGAGTATCCAAGACAGAGCTCGAGTACGTACCGTGAATCAAAGTGGATCTTCCTTAGCCTTAGCCGAAACACTCCATTTTTATCAGCCCCAATCATGACATTCGTTACAAATTTAGCAAAGCTACCAACAAAGGGACCAGGGATGTATTCCTTCTGTTAAAGCGCCCGCACGCCACAGCCGAAAGTCATGCCGAATCATCCTTGCTGACATCCTCCTTGTAAGACTTGGCTAGCTCGGGTCCAGGGCAAGGGAAAGGGTGGCTTGGTGATGACAGACATGGGTTGAATGAGTAAGGGACCGTCTGTGCAGAAGTCGATTCTTTCTGAATCACCGCTGAGAAAGGTTGTATAGATACTGGAATGAATGCTTCACTCTGGGATACAAGCTGAATCTCTACAGTACAAACATCACAATCACAATGGCACAAGAAAAGACACAAGGTGTAAAGATCATCGTGGTAAGTTTGACACTTCTCTCTATCTACGACCGCTAATCATGTCTAGGCTGGTCTACCACGTACCTCAACGACAAGCCTCAAGAAGGGTCTTGAGATCCTTGGTATCAACCCATGCTTCCACCTCGGTGATCCTCCAGCACCAATCTCCCGCGTCAAAGAGAGTGCACGTGTTCTAGCCATCCAAGATCGCAATGAACGACTCAAGGCTCTCAAGAACCTCTACGATGGATTCGAAGCCGTCTTTGAGCCACCTGCTAGCACTCTGGTCGATGATATGCTGACGCTATATCCAGACGCCAAGGTAGGCAAACCCTTTCACACGTCGTAGATTCTGACTAACAATCATCAGGTCATTCTTTCAGTCCGCAAAAATCCCCAGGTCTGGCTGGCTTCGTACTACGGATTGGGCATCGATCTGCGGTCCCCTTGGTATCGCATCCTCGGGTACTGGGTCCCTGGAGTAATCCACTCTAGCGATCTCATTGTCGCTTGGTCAAAATTTTACACTGAAAAGTTTGGTCTGCAGCAAGTTCCCTGCGAGGACCTCTACCACAAGCATAACCAGTGGGTGCATGACATTGTGCCTGCTGGTCAGCTGCTCGAGTACCAACCAAGCATGGGATGGGAACCCTTGGCCAAGTTTCTCGACAAGCCTGTTCCTATGGACCAGCCGTTTCCACGTGTGAACGAGGCAGCGTTTTTACGAAACGTTAAGAGGACTGCTATGGCTGTTGGGTCAGTGGTGTGGCTGATTCTATTTGCCGGCATATACTTTGGTGGATGTTTTGCTTGGCACAGATACGCTTACCTGTTGGATCAGTGGCTATAGTATGCGTCGATAATAGTAATATATTTTGATTTTGTTTCTAAAACGACACTGCGCCTCGGATGTACAGCTGGCACTGCATGTTTGCTGGTTAGTCATAACGACCAGGTTTTTATTTGAGACTGCGCACGATTTGAATGCTACCCAAGGCCCTGTTGATTTGAATTTGTTTGACACAAGCCTTGCAGGGAACCCCTGCTATGCAGGGTCGATCCTTCGCGTATCTAGCGCTTATTGAGGGTCCGTTGTGGATGAAACTTGATGGATACTATCTAAACGGTGAGTAGATTCATTTGCGTTAGCATTGACATTTGCACGCTGACCGCTGTAAAAATGCTGTTCTGTGCTTTTGGAGATTCAGGTGACTTTTCAGGGTCTTGTCAAAGACTACACGGTCACTTGACAGTCGTACAGATCACGAAGCATTTAGACGAGCATTGAAAACCTTCCAGTGTGACCCATCTTTCCTTGCCAGTTGCCACTTACCAAACCACCACCGACATGACGGTCCAAACTGCCCTCTACCTTGCAATCACATCCCAGGCCCTGACTACTTCTGGCCTCGGTTTCACCAGACCTTCCAACCTGGCTCGTCCGGCTATTGCCTTATCCGTCATCTGGCTTACCGGGTTGTTCAACCAGGCCATCCACGATGCCTTGCAGAGCCGTCTCCATGTGGCTTTACTATCAACTGGCATGTGGATTCAATGTCTGAAGACATTGGACGATCTATGCCTCACCAAGTTGTCCTTTGATGAAGAAGCCAAGAAGTCAACAGCCATGTCTTCGTCTCGCCTTCACTTTGGTGTTAGTAACCTCTGGAACATGCGTGGCGTTGGCACAAGCAAAGTGATCTCCCAGATTCCTTGTTGGTCTCACTCTCCCGAAAGACTGTCTTCCGTTCCGTCCCGAGGCCAGGAGATGGTGAGGCATGTCAGAAACGCCACCATCAGTTACTTGATCCTCGATGTTTTTGCCTGCCAACCAACTCCAGACTTGGAGAATATGATATCTCCACGGAATGAACTCCTACTCTCTCGCCTGGGAGAGATTGGCGCAGAGGAAGCAATCTTTCGTCTTTTTGCTGTCTTTGGCTTCTGGCTTAATACCTTTTGTGTTATCCAACTCGTCAACAGTATCTTTTGCCTGTCGTATCTCATCTTGGGTCTCTACCCTGTCAAAATGCTACCTCCAATCTGGGGTCGACTGTCAGAGGCGTACACCATCAGACGTTTCTGGGGTAACTTCTGGCACCAGACACTGCGACGTCATCTTACCAGCATAAGTGATTTTCTCATCCACAGAATACTTCACATGCCTCGTGGATCAGTGATTGCTCGGTATTACAAGCTTTTTATCAGCTTTTTCATTTCTGGAGCCCTGCATTATCCTGCTGACCGGGCTCTCGGCATTTCTGTTCAAGAGTCGAATGCTATTCCTTACTTTGTTATAACTGCTTTGGTAATCATTTGTGAAGACGGCGTGCAGCACATTTCCGAGGGGTGGGGAAACAAGAGGAGGAAGTATTTGGGTTATCTCTGGGTTGCTTTGTACATGTACTGGATGACTCCATCGTGGGGATATCCGGCTGCAAGAGTCGTACGACCGCAAGACCAACTGGTCTCGCACTCAGTAATTAAACAACTCAGATCTTAGGATAATTACTTGTAAATAGATAACAGAGTAGAGACGGTATCATGATTCGTGTATTTTCTAAAAACAAGATCTAAACAATTCTAATAACTTAGACTAATGCAAAATGGTATCCTAAGAGCGCCATAAACGAACAACCATGTCTCTATCAACCCTCGCAGCACCTCTGGCTTCATTTCCAACTTCAGGTCCTCTTTCTGAAGTGTTTCCGTTGCTGTCCACAAACCGCAAAGGCTCGACGTTAAAGTGCGCAAAAAACAAAACTGCTGCGGACAAAATCTCCTGCTTGGCATAATTTCGTCCAGGACACATAGCCACGCCACCTCCATATGGAAAGTAATTTCCGGAGGCAATTCCGCTAGATCCTTTCTTGATAAAACGCTCAGGCCAGAATTCCTCTGGTGGGTACGAAGCCGTTGACCAGACTTCGGGGGCATTGTGGGCCAAATATGATGGGGCGAGGATAAGATTACCTTGCTTAAGCGTGTATCCGTCTAGTTCGATGGATTCTCTCAATTTGCGGACGACAAAAACTGAAGATCTGAGGCGCATGCACTCGAGATATACTGAGTTAAGCAGTGGTAGCTTTCTCATCTCGGCAATGTCGAGCTGTTTGGTCTCTTTGTTGAAGACGGTGGCAACCTCTTCCTTGATGCGTTTGAAAATCTCTGGTCGACGAAGAATCTCAATAATGACCCAAGATGTCATGGGAATAGCATTCGAGTTGATACTCCAGATGAGGCCCATCTGAAAAGATGCTCTTCCGTCTAGACTAAAGCCGTACTTTTCCATGGCGACTTCTCGCTCACGAACAAGCCTGGAACCAAAGTGTGGCTCCCAGTCAGGGTTTGTCTCGTTGGCAGCTCGCCAGTCGAGATTTTGCCAGCCATTCTTGAGATACTGCTTCACAGTCTCGAGGCACTTGTCTCTAGCGTTCCAACCCTTGCGGCAGAGAAACTTGGGAAGGCCGTAAAGTAGAGGCATGAAGTCGATGTCGTATTCCCAGAAAACATCAGCAAAGTTAGGATCGACGTCAAACACTCCTTGGCCAGCAAGGGCGATTGTAGACGCTCTGAACATATGCTTCCTCATAAACTCGTCGATACCAATCTCAATGGGTCCCTGAACAGTCTCAAGCTCGTTGACCATCAGGCCGACGAACAATTCTGTCAGGCCAGTAACGGCGGTAGATCCAATAAGATGATGTTCGTAGAGTTCGTGGAATTTTCTCCAGATGCGATCCTCATCGCGACTTGGTATCAAAGGGACTCGTGCAGAGCCTGAGACGTCTTTTGATACCAGGGCAACATCCCTCTCGGGGAGACGCTTGACCTTTTGGGCGACCCGAAGAGCGAATTCTTCGAAAGTAAGTTCCTTTGAACATCGAAAGACTTGTTGAACACTTCTCGTGCCGTGGATGAGGTAGGCGTGATCGAGACCAAGGCGCATCCGCAACGGCTCCCCACTATCGACCTTTTTGCTGAATTTTGTTAGTAGTGAAGAAGTAGAGCAGTGAATCACTTACACAATAGATTTGAAGAAGCCATGGGGATTTCTAATCAACCCAAGGGCTGAACCAAGACCCGGAACGCCATAAGGGAGTGTGGAAGGCTCCTTGCCTTGGTAGCGTCTGTTACAAGATCTCTGCAACGAGTACCGAACGGTGGTGATGAAATATGTGGAAAAAAGCAATACCAATGCCGCCAGGGCATACATCTTGGAGGTTTCCAAGAAATGAGTGATCATCATGGCTGCAGAATTGAGAGTGGTGAAACTGGAATTCAAATTGCACAAGGTCTCTCAACAACTAAAGACGGCCTATGTCACAGTGATAAAGTGCGGTTAAAGTGACCTTTCTTTTTCCCTCCTCGACGCATGGATTAATGCAAGGAATTTCTCGACACGCTCCATAAATAGCCAAACAAGCAGCCCCCATGCCCCATTACAAGGCTGGTTTTGAGATGACACCCAAGGACGGGCTAGGACTTGTTCTGTGCTGTCGAGAGGAGTCTATCATGGACCAGGATGTTAGATATCTAAAGACTCCGAGCTTACAGCTGTCAGACTGGCCTCAGGGTGTCAGAGAAATGACCGCTAAAAGCACAAAAGACGAAATAATTTGGTCACCTTATGCCGTTTTAAACTTACTCTTAGGCTACTTTATTTTAGCAACCTAACCCTTGGAGGACAATTCCTCTGTTACCCACCTGATCGATTCCTTCGAGTTACGGGACCGTTACGGGTCGTCGGGCTGAGCAACATCCACATTCCGGGCGAAGGGTCCAACTGACTAACCTGGATCTGAGGCAAAGTATAGTAGAGTAAAGGGTAGGGTGTCTGGGGAGAGATAGTCATGATGTCCATGCTTCTGGGGTTTCATTATGCGGCATATGTGTTGGTTATGCTCTGTTGGTCCTTATTGTCAGATCCATGGTGATTTTCCTTTTGATACAGAAGGCACAAAGTCAAAATGTATTATGACGCTGTTTATGATACGGCATAACATGAAAAGTCGCGTAGATTGCCCAAGAGTAAGGGTTACATGCAGATCATCCGTGGCTCACCTTTCCAGAATCCATGCCATGTCACACTCATCCTGTCATCTGCCGTAAGTCTACCAATGTAGCGGTTATTGGGCGAGAAAGTCTTCCATGCTACCAGAAGGAACCCAGAGAATAGCTGACTGCATAGCTGCGATGCAAGACAGGGACCAGGGTACCTCGCCAAGGTCCCTGCAATAACGCATCTGGTATTACCAAACTTGGCAGGGTGGAAAAAGAAACCCTGTTTCAAGCGTTTAGATAACAGGAATACCGTAGCGAGCGAATAACCTCCTATTACCGCCTCTTCGGAAAAGGAATTCTTGTTAGTGAATCGTTTCACAACAGAAACTTCAAAAGGATTCAAACACGTAGCACTGTAGCGGGTCAAAATCCTACTCGGCGTGGATCACCGTGACCCAAGCGTTGAAGACCCTGCCTGTGCTGTCGGAGAGTCAAGCCAGTGCACGCGGATCATGAATCGAATTGATTGAACGAATTCTCTTTTGAAGCGACAAGAAACAGAAAGTTACAGTAGATGCATGCTATATTGAAAACACTCCACAACGAGCCTCCTGTCAATCCATAGCCCTACCAACCAACAACACGCTAGCCAGGACTAGTTTACTCCTGGGCTTCGGCGTCCCGCCGCACACACCGTAGCTTGATCTTCTCGGGGTGCTTTACCTTGAGCAGGAAATTGAAACTGGACTGCTTCGCCTCTTCCATGAGAGCCATTGACGCCGCAGCTTTGAGGTCGTCTTCACCGTCTGTGTCGGGCTCCACGGTGTACTCCTTCAGAAGGCACACAAGCACAGCCACAAATTCCACTTGTGAGAATTTTTTACCAGGACACACTCGCGGTCCAGCAGCCCAAGGTAGGAAAGCTCCAGTAGGCATGGGGGCCATCTTCTCGCCTTCGGTCTCGTCCCGGGTGATCCAACGACTGGGGAGCCATTCTAGAGAGTTATCGCCCCATGATGCGGAGGATGTGTGCAGGCCTGCAAGGTTAACGCCGACAAATGTGTCCTTGGGTATCGTGTAGGCAGTGCCGTTGACCTTGAGGGTTTGGTCCACGAGGGTTGTCTTGGGGACTGCCCTCGCTGCTCCGAATAATCGTAATGTTTCGTGCTGGGCATGTTAGTAAAGGTCAATTGAGGAGGAGAGTGACATACCATAATCGCGAGTACGCGCTTTAATTGAGGGTAGAAAGTCTCGTAGTCTAGGTCATTGACATTTACTCCCGCAGTGACTTGGTCGACCTCTTCAGCAGCCCATTTCTGCCATTCGGGATTCGCTGCGAGGAGGATAGTCGCGTAAGCTAGAGTGTTGGATGTTGTCTCGTGCCCAGCAAGATTGTAACTGAACAGATTACCGTAGATCTCAGTATCGGTCAAGTGTCGGGCACCCTTGCCTTGCTTGTTCTCATTCTCGGAAGCGCGCACCAGAATACTCATGAGGTCATCTTGCTCCTCTGCACCGGCGTTCATGGCCTCGCGCTCTTCCTCGACCATCTCGGCCATGTACTGACGGAAATTGACCACAGCATCCTGCACCTTCTTGAACTTGGAGGGCAGCATCCATGCTGGGAGGCCAAGAGTGGCGGTAAAAACAGCAGTGAAAAGGTTTCCGAGGATTAGACTGAGAGAATCGCGATAGCTGAGACTGTGGTTCTCGAGTTCGCTCTCGAGTCCACTTCCGAAGGTGTAGCTTCTGCCAAAGCCAGCAGCCGTGAGAACATGTAGAGCAAGCACCATGGTATCGCTCTGGGGATTGACAACGCCTTTGGGATTTGAAGCCCACATCTTGAGCATATCGGTAGCCTGTCTCTTGGATTCATCCCACACAAGTGCGCTGTTCCTCTCATTAAACGGAGGGGTGGTGATTCTTCGGTGTCGCACCCAGTCATCGCCCTCAGTAGTCACAACATTGCGACCGAAGATCTCAAGAGGCTTGTAGAGAGCTACAGCCTTGACAAAGTCTTTGCGTCGGCGACAGAGGTCATCCGATGCTTTGGCGTTGCCAGTGAAGACACGAATTTGCTTGGGACTGACGATGATGAATGTATCGCCAATGCGCTCTTGTAAGCCATGAATCTGTTCGTAGTTCCAGTCGCGACTGTTGTATTCTACAAAGTTTCCCAATCCAAAGGGCAAGATCTTGCGTAGCAGAGGTTCCAGCCAGCTGGAGCAAATAAGATAAGGAACGTTTGACTGCTGTTTGTTAGTATCCTCGTCTGATCTCGCGATGCCTGCGACTTACAGGATCGATAGGTGTGATGAGCACTGGAAGGCCGATAGCCTTGGCCTTTCTGTAATTCCAAAACAGCTGTACAGTAGAGAGAACAACGTAGCCCAGCGCCAAAATGCCGATGGCGTGAAGAGGCGAGATCATGATGCTCGCAGTAGATAATTTGGTAGATATGTGGTGTAATGCGAGGGTGAGGGTAGTTTGGAATGGATGAAAGGTGACATTTTATGTACCGTCCGCGCTCCCAAGTTACAGTGGACAGCGCTAAATTTAGAGCCCGACTGCCACTGCGTAGCACTAATTCGTCGGGCTGTTTCAGCGGCGCTACAGCCCTGTAATCAGCTCGCCTATCTTTACATAGGGTCTTGAACAATTTCCTGCCTGATCATTGTCGTTATTCCGGGCTCGTAACGTCATGCATCAATTTGAGACGTAAAGTGAAGAAAATCAGAGTTTCTTGTTCTTATTCAGGTCTAATGTCTAAATATCTAATCTAAAAACAGTTCATAACCTTCATCATAGGCTTAAATGCACTCAGTCTAAAGAGCTCCGTCTCAGGCGTCTGCTGCAAAATGACAGGAAACCATCTCACAGGTCCCGACCAAGCAAGAAAACTAATAACCCAGAAGTAACCCGCCAGCTTTGCCAGAATTCTAGTAGCCTTGTATTTCCAGAGAGGAAGGAAGAAATCTCCAAATAGATCCTCCAGCATAAGCCCAATCAATTGAGTGGAAAAGAACTGAATGGCTCCAGATTTGGCTGCTGGCACTGCACTTCCCATATCGCTGGGGACGTGGACGAGACCTGACAGGGCGAAAGCAAGAAGGATCTTCAGGTATCGCGATGGTAAAGAGTAGGAACTGAGGCGGAACACGTTCTTTACGATCCATGTAGCGGTACCTCGAAGATTATTCTGCAGGCCTTGATGCCAAAAGGTGCTGCATTTGTTAGCCAGTGTTGAGATTGGGGGAGCTTGGAAACTTACGACCAGAAACGTCGGAGACAATACGACTCGGACAGTTCACCAAAGATTGGTCGCCAGTCTTTGACAGCTTTGGGGTTCATTATGATCGAAGCCGAAGAAGCCAGTGAGTAGCCTCCCTGGATGAAGCAAAAGATAGACACAACAGTCGTCACGGTCGCAATGTACCGAACTTGCAGCTCTGCCATTGTCACGTCTCCAATGCGTCGAAACACGGGTACGTAGCCTGGTGCCATGTAGTCTTGGTTCAGGCTCAACTGCGTAGTAATGCACAGCTTGTGGACAAAGAAGCAAAGCAGCACTTTGAGCAGATTGATGCACACAAACGGTGTCGCGCCCGGGACGTATGAAGGGTCCTTGGAGTCAAAATTATGGATGTTTCTGATCTCCCACGGCGTGCCCAATCCTCTCATCGAGGACGCAACCTCTTGTCCAAAGACATATCGCGAGCGAAACTCTGCGAGTCTCGATTGAGCAGGCTGATCCTTCTTTTCGCGATCCTCAGCGTACGCAATCTTGCGCACGATCATGCGTTCAAAGTACGTCAATGTGATCTGAGGAAAGGCTGATATGATGGCTCGAGAGACCCATCCTGGTGGTTCAATGAAGTCTTCAAAATGAAAGAGTGCCACGAAAGTGATAATTAGAACGATGATGAAGCCAATCGGGCGTAAAATCGATGTGCGCGACGTGAAGCCTGCGATATAGATGAAGAAGAATTGCTGGACGGTTGAGAGCACCAGCGGGTGAAGGTACAGACGACAGGCCATTGTTGTCTGAGATTTCCGTCAGACAGAGATAGAGGACATCCAGGTGATTGCGAAGGTGTTGACTTGGGGATAATCTCAGTTACTGTCGTGTAGTTGATACAGCGATGGGATACTTCTTACCGAGGCCGATGGAACACTGTTCTCTCCACGATCAAGGCAGGGTTCGTCCTTGCAATCAGTGGAGCAAAGTTCTCTGCTGTTTCGAGATGCACTGACAACACGAGCCAATGCTATTTTCTGAGGTAAGCAGAAGCAAAGACAAATGCACTGAAACCACATCCCAGTTGACCCATGATTCACTGGGCCTGATCTCAGGCTTCGAACATTCTGGTGTGGAATCAATGCTTCCTAGCTCAGATCCTTTAATGGAACTACCATGCCTGACGCTAATCAGTGGTGCTTAGATAGCCGATTGATCCCTGCGTGTTAGTAGTTTCACGCCCCCATCTCAACTCCATCGTCTTGATCAATGCTCACCACCTAACTTTTAGGCTCAGCGGAACTTGTCTTCCGCATAGCACCGAGGCGTAGTAATAGTTGAACAAAGTCCGTGAATCCTTCGCTTCGGTTTGAAGGGTCGAAAACAGACATGCCGGTGGGCAGAAAACTCTGAGACTTGGGTCCAAGACGCATGAATGTTGGTCGGGTGAATCCTTCCTCCTGCATATCCATCGTGGTCCATCTCCACCAGAAAAGTGACACGAAACGGTTTTTATGACAGCAGCGCTTACTTTCTTTTGTCGCTTTATTTGTTGGTATCAAATTAGATCATCGACCCTGAAGGAATCCACTGCGGCTGATATCCATTGAGTCCCGTCTTCTCCATTCTTTTGTTGTTCGCCGGCTTCAGCGATATTGGGTATCGGAGCGGTCCCCCCAGTAACACCTACAACAATTGAAACAAATTCTTCATCGTTCAGAGGTTAAGGTAGATCGCTCCAAGGTATTCACCATGGTGCTGAATAACGTCACTCTTGGAGTGGTTTGCTGCGTGATCGTGGCCGCCATCGCTTTAGCTACACGAAAGGGACCAGACCCAAGAGAACCACCCTACGTCAAAGAAAGAGTTCCATACTTCAGTCACATCTACAGCCTATTAAAGCATGGGTTGCGATATTTTGATCTCGTCAGGTAAGTCTTGCCTCAATTATGCTGGACAATTGCTAACGATGTCAGCGCTGAACAACCGCATCCAATCTTTACGATTGACATGTCGGGTCAGAAGAACTACATCGTGACCTCTCCAGAGCTCGTACAAGCAGTCCAACGTAACACTACATCTTTGTCATTTAGCCCAGCTATGATCCCTGCTTTCCGTCGAATGATGGGCTTTGATGAGGCTGGAATTGAACTCATCTTCCGTGATGCTCATACTGAGAAGGGCATGTATGGTGAGATCCATCGCGTACAGAAGGCTTCACTTCTGCCTGGAACAGAGTCTCTAGATGATCTGTGCACGGTTATTCGCAGAAAGCAATTGACAATTGTCAACGATATGCCTTCAAGCCAGACCATTGACCTTTACGCTTGGGTTCAGGACCTGTTCATGAGAACGAATAACTCTGCCTGCTTTGGGGAGAAGGATCCCTTTACCCTTAACCCATCTCTGAACTCAACGTTTTGGTAAGCAATTCACGATATACAAAGAGTTTTGACTAACATGCACAGGCTATGGGAGGCAAACATCAAGGTTCTGCTTCTGGGCATCCCTTGGTTCCTAAGTCCCAAGAAGTACTCCGCCGCACAGGAAACTCGCAAAGAGCTTGTTGATGCATTCTACCAGTATTTGAACGACGATGGAATAGATACTGCTTGTTCATTCGTCAAAGAACTCTCCAACCTGGGTGTTCGTCGGGGGCTAAGTACTGAGAACAACGCTCGTGCTTTGTTGGGCAGTATCTTGGCTATCGTTGGGAATACAATCCCCACGACATTTTGGCTCCTCATCCAAATCTTTTCCCGACCTGATCTGCTCAAGGAGATCCGATCAGAGCTAGAAACAACGCTGGAAGATCCCTCAGCACGATCAGGTGTGTCTCTCAATTACACCGTCATCCGAGAAAAGTGCCCCGTCTTCATGTCAACGTACGAGGAAATCCTTCGAATGACTAGTGGTATCGCAACAGTGCGCTACACCAACGAAGACACTCTGATCCAGGACCGTTGGCTCCTCAAGAAGGGCGCTCAAGTTCAGATGCCCACCGCATTCATCCACGCTGATCCTGCCACCTGGGGAGCAGACGCGGAAGTCTTTGACCACACAAGATTCCTCAAGACCAAAGTTCTTACCAAAGAGCAGAAGGCTCGACGAGCAGCTGCTTTTAGACCATTTGGTGGTGGCAACACGCTGTGTCCTGGTCGCCACTTTGCTTCGTATGAAGTTCTTACTTTCGTTGGAAGTATTTTGTTGGGTTTTGACATGACACCTACTACAGAGACTTTCAATATTCCGCAGATGGATAGATCTAAGCTTCCTTTGACTTCGTTGAAGCCAGCTGGGGATATCAAGGTTAACCTCACGAGACGGAATGGTTGGGAGAAGGCCGAGTTCAAATAGTCATGTATTAAATCTTTAATATGGCGTTATAGTAGAGTTCTTGGTTGGTGTATGGCACATATATGAAACCATCCTCTCGTATTACTTGTGGCATAAGTTGTTTGTGGGTGAAGAGTTTTCAGCCAGATAATCACTATTGATTTGAGTAAATTGACTTGTATCTTGTCAACGGACGATGGATGTGGCAACTTGACAACCTCGATGCGAGGTCAATATCTTGTCCTAGAAGCTACAGCTGACGCGGTATATACTTGAGCAGAAATTCGCATTATCTTTGCATTTTTGATGTTCCCATAACTCGGCAGTTCCAGTATCGCTGCTTTCGAAGAGTGTTTGGTCTGACAGCATGTGAAGAGATACCTGATATCTCAACCGTATCCATTCGGTAAGTCTCCGAAGTTCTTACTTTAACTAAAAGCTCATTTGCTCTTTTCTCAAGAGATGACCTCTTGGGTTTAAGCAGCCTGTTTACGGATACAGACCTTTCGTGAATCAGTTGAGCTTGCAGTTGAAGCTTGGTGTAGCAGGTAGAAGAGATGCCTAGTCTTTAGCCATAAGTAAAAATTTTATAATTTATACTAAAGCTACTCTAAGATGTTCTAATTGATTCGTCTCTTAGGCTGTCAATAGCAGATGGTTTGCTTTCGCTAGGGTTGTAAGTGGTAGCGAGATGTCAAAATTGTCCTGCATATATTCTGGTTTCTGCATGATTATCACGTGAACACGAGCATCAGCGTAATTGGTTTAGTGGTAAAATTCTCCGTTGCCAACAAGTATCGGGGAGCCCTGGGTTCGATTCCCAGATTACGCATTTCCTTTTCTCTTTCTGCGCGTCTGCCTGGACCATCGCATCTAAGTAATTTTTACTACCATGATTTCCCATTCTCGGGCTTCAAGTTGCATGTCTTTCAAGGCCCGAAAATGTTGTGTGGTTGTGTCGTTGCGTCTATCAACAAATGCCTGATCCCAGAGGCGAACCCTGAAGTTGCTTGCGCAATCATGTGGCACACCCGTTAATGTCTTGGTATTGGCATCTTGGCGATAATGAATGATCAGGATCTTTTTTGCCTGACAAGACCTTGATTTCTTGGTTTCGCCATCTCCGCTTCCCTGCGTCTACAACAGCTGAATCGTGGAGATGGGTTTCGCGGGGTGACCGGTCGCCAGGTGCCGGGTAGATTCGACTCTTTTTCGACTGACCTTTACTCAACATAATGGTAAATGCTTCTTCAGTACTGCCTAATGAATTGTCTATTGCAATTTTATCGAGTTCCCCGATGCTGATTCCAGTCAAATCTGTTTATGCTGGTAGAGTTGCATCTATCATGACGTCAATAGAAGTAATCGTAGAATCATGCTGAACAGTCTTTCACTCGACCGATTGTAATGAACGTCCCAGCTCTCCAAACTATCAATCGCACCATTCATCATTCATCTACTAACCATCATGTCTCTCACGCCTCTTGCGTCCCTTCGCGTTTCGAAACATCTCATTCCACCACACAATCTCATCCCCAACTGCAGCATCCAGCAAAAGCCTCTCCTCCACTACCACGCAGCCTTTCAACGTCCCATCTCAGCATCAAAGATTGAATCACACCTCACGTCAATTGGTGCAGTGACACCTCAATGGCGTTACACGATGTACAGCCAGACGCACTTTCACAGCACATCCCATGAGGTTCTCTGCATTAGCCACGGCAGGGCGCGCCTGTGCTTTGGTGGCGAGGAGAATGAAGGACGCGTAGAGCCTGTGGTGGAACAGGGCGATGTTGTTATTGTGCCGGCCGGGGTTGGACATCGGCTGTTGGAGGATTTGGATGGTGGGTTTGAAATGGTGGGGAGTTATCCGGAGGGATGCGATTGGGATATGTGTTATGGGAAGAAGGGCGAAGAGAGTAAGGTTAACTCCATCAAGGATTTGAGTTGGTTCCGGAAAGATCCTATCTATGGGGACAAAGGACCTGCTACTGAGGTATAGATCTAACGGCGATCGAGGCGTCGCGTGGCATGAACCGGTGTGGCTGCTTATGAGGATACGTCAAACTCAATTCAAGAACATTATTGGATTCAAATCATGTATATTCAATCCGTCATTACTATCTTCAACCATTAATCCGTTACCATATCATACAGTAATTACAATTAACCACAGCTTAGACGTTCATGACGAGAGCAGCACCACCGAACAGAGCGCCGAGCGCAATGGCAGCGGTAGCCTGGGCAGCACCCTCAGTTGAGGTCTCGGGAGACAGACCAGTGGCGCCAGCCTCGGTACCTGCGGGAACACCCGAAGTGAAGGGAATGTCGCTGACGGAGCTGGCGCCAGAGAAGGCAGCCTCTTGAGTGCTTGCAGTAGGGTTGGCGGTAGCAGAGGGCTTGTCGGGGTTGAGGACGCTACGGACGTTAGCTTGGTACTTGAGCATTGTAGACATAGACTTACCCATCAATGACGTGAAGAACACCGTTGGAGATGAGGACATCAGGAACGATGACCTTGGCCTCGTTGACCCAGACAGTTCCGTTGTGGATGGCAATGTTAAGATCCTCGCCATCGGAAGTAGTGAGGGTACCGTTCTCGAGTGTGCTGCTGTAGCCAAGAGTGCCGTTGACGACGTGGTACTTGAGAATGTCCTGGAGATCAGACTCGCTGGCATTGGCGAGGATGGAACCAATGTTGGCAAAGGCGCTGTTGCTGGGAACAAAGACGGTGATGTTCCTCTCACTGGTGAGGTTGGGCAGAAGCTTAGATTCTGTAAGAGCGCCAGCAGCGGCGGAAAGGTTGGCAGCGATGGCAGTATCGGAGATGTTCTTGGGGATGGTAAGAACGCGGTTGATGATGTGAATGACACCGCCAGTGAAGTTAAGGTCCTGAAGAGTGTCAGTAGGATCAATGTTACAAATGGGCAATGACTTACAGCCTTGGTCACATTGGACTGAGCGCGGAAGCCACTGTAGAAGCTGACAGTGTCGTTCTCAGCCATAACCTCAACACGCTGTCCACCAGTGACATTGGAGTATGTCGAGTTGGTCAACAGGGTAGGAATGAAGGCAGCCATGTCAAGTGCGGTGATGTTGCTGGCATAGTAGGTGCCGTTCAAGACATGGTATTGCAGAAGATCGGTGACATAGCTGGAGTTGTCGCTGACCCTGCTGGCAATAGAATCGTCCTTGAGAAGCTCCTCGAGGGCATCGTTGCTGGGTGCCAAGATGGTGACATTGCGCAGACGGTTAAGGTCCCCAAGAAGATCGGATGGGATAAGGCCTGTATGGGTCAGCATAGGAAGTAACAGGACATTACTGCTACGTACCAGCAAGCGCAGAGAGAGTATCGTTCTCAGATGCAATAGCTGCGGTAAGGTTGGGACGGCTCTGGGCAGCAGCCAAGCCCGAGAGGGCAAGAGTAACAAAAGTTTGTGTCTTCATTTTGGATGTCTTTGCCTAGATAGAGTTATCCTGAATAAACAATAGCCCAAAAGGATGGGGGAAACACGGCGCTTTTGAACTCTTTCCCTAGGAGCTCAGTCGACAAGTTCCGTTAGCTCTCGCGGTAGCTTCCTAACCAATTGGTAAAGCTTCATGAGCACGAGCCTTCTCGAGACCAGGCTCGATGCAGAATAAAACAGAGTCAATGACATAGACCAAGATGTATCTCGCGTCATGAGTGGCCAGAGAGGTCTGTAAAGCGCAACTCAAGCTCAGCCCACCTGCCAAGGCTCCTTGTTGTTTGAGGCGAGGGTTCAAAGTCAAGGACGATGCCAAGCAAGGGTCAGGCCTTCGACTGAAAGCTGTCGTGGTTTGCCGCGTGCCGAAAGCCGGGGGGGACGAAGCAGTTGTGCTCGGGAGTTGCGAAACACCCAATGGCAAAGCCGAACAACAAATTCAATTGGATAACGCGCGATTCCATTTGCTACTGTAACTAACCCTGCTCGTATCGATCTTTTGGAAAGCCTGTTTGTCCACCGGTTTGTAGACGCCGTCGCATGGGGGCGCAACCGACCGCGTAACGGACAACCTACACAGACGATAGCTTCCTTCATGGCCAGCAATATCCGGAATTCGCGATAGGCTGGAGTCAATCCAATACAGCCTAGGGCCGCCAGCTCTGAGCTCCTTCAGCCGGATCCACATCCCCCCGCACGCCGATCGGGTATATTGATATCGTCATAGACATTGGATTAAAGTATCGCAACAGTTTAGCTTGCAGCACGTTTGCAAAGTCGACTGTTGGTGAAAGAATTAAAGACGCTGCCAAGATCTCGGCAGCGCTAGCGCGGCATTCCAGCTCTGCCATAGGATGCGCGGAGAGCTCCCTTCGACTCGTAAAAGGTTGGCCAAGCTACCCAGGCAAAACGCCAAGGGAGCAAGGGATGCAACAATCTGGTTGTCAGCTCATGCATCGGCGAAAACTGGCCGATCCAGGTCCAGACCCTGTGAATCGTCCTAGGAGAGTGCTGGCAGGAGCCCATTGGTTTGATCGTAGAGCGCGATGAAGGTTCAACCAATTGACCCGACAACTCATAGAGGAGGGCCAAAAGGATCTGCATTCTCGAGCTTCACCCTTTTTGTTTCTCTTGAATCATCCCCAAATACCGCTCCGTCCTCACTTGCCTCTGCTTTCTTTTCTTTATTCATTACTTGTTCTCGCCTCGCTCGTTGAAGATTGACAAGATTCGCTCGATCGGGGTCACGGCATTTCTGGAGCTTCTTTCGAAGAGGTTTCATCGCCTTGACGATTTCGGGCTATCATTGTTAGTTGGTCATCGAGGATCATTGAAGGGCATTGCGTACCGTTCCCCAATAATCCGTCATCCTCTCTGGTGGTTCCTCCTCGAGCATTTTGCGACAGCTATCAATAGCCCCAAGGACCTTGTCCCGCATGTTGGCAAAGACTGATTCTTGACTAGCATTCTCGCCTTGGCCAGGAGACGGGATCAAGATGTCGAGCAATCCATGATCAACAATGGAAAGTGATGCCATCATAATTTGACTAGGCGCATAGTGGAAGTAGGCATCCGTCACCAGAGGACTGAACTTGAGGATATCGCGCGCTCGAGCATGTGCCTTGTTGATTCGTGTCTCTTCGTCAGGAAGTCTTCGTCTGAGTTCCAGGATAGCACCCTCGAGCGCTCTAAACGGATGTCGCACGTCGAACGCGAAGCGAATTCCTTGGCATAGCAGGAACTCTCCTGCAAGAATCTGTTCACCTGTTGTGTTTGGGAACTTTTCCGAAAAAGCATTGAGTTTGTAAAAGAAACCTTCCGCTTTGCAGCCGAAAAATAGTGATGTCTTGAGAAGGTCGGTCGCTGGGTATGTCATGACCGAGTTGGTCACGTAGAATCGTCGCAGAAAGATGGCGGCGGTGGCTCGAATCTCGGTAGGAAGTTCACAAAATTGAGCCGCGCGAATGAGCTCAACGGTAAAGAACTTGACAAGACGAATTTCTTCATCGGGGGTGAGGAAGTCGGGAGGAGGATCTGTCGCAAGTCGAGGAGCGATCTGTTCTCGAGCGAGCGAGTTCGTCTTTGCGCGTAGCTCTTGTAGGTTGGCTGGCGTGAATGACCAGAGCCTGAACTGGCTGGACTGCCGGTAGCGCTCGTCTTCTGTCGCCATGTTGATTGATGATGATACAGCAAAGATGGTGTTCTTGATCATGAGCGCATCTTGTTTTGGAGGCCACGTGATCTTATCTTATCGCTCCACCGCCCAACATCACGGCATTCAATCGCATTCAAGGATGATTTACATTCAATTAGACGCGCTTCGCGTATAATGACTCTATTGTCAAGCATATTATCCTAAACGCCTGTCACCCATGTACCCATACCAAATTTATTTCGTAACACATCAATCAATAACCCAAGTTCTCCCTTCTCGCAGGGGGAGGAGGCGGAGGCTTCTTGGCCCTGTTAGGAGGAGGTGGTGGTGGCTTCTTTCCAAGAGTCAATCCACTTGTGCTTCGGCTCAAACTTCCATAGCTAGTTGCGGGGCTTGCAGTGCGGTGTTCCCAGTCAGGGCTACCGCTTCGGCTTGTTGAAACATCGTCAGAGAATACATCGTCGTGTCGTCCATATGATCCGCTGTCAGTAGCAACGCGGGCAAGAGGAGCACCGGGAACCCTGAGATTGGCAAGTGGTGTAGCTGTAGAAGAGGAGCGGCCTTCGTAAGTTGAGGCGCGTCCGATCGGGGGTCGTGCAGGTTGAGGAGGAGGAGGTGCGAGACGGCTGCCAGGAGAACGGTGAGGGATGCGAGCAGGCTCTTGTTCCGGCTCGGGCTCTTCGTAGACAGCTTGGTGACGAGGCTCTTGCCAGGAGCGAGCAGTATTGGATCGGCTTCGACCGATCTTGGGAGCACTAGTGGGCGAAGAGGCACCACCAGCCCAGCTCTGGCGCACTCGTCGTAGCTCCTCAGCGCAGCGCTCATGGTATTCAAGCTCAGCCTCGAGGAACTGAGTGAGAGAAGCAATGTTGTCCACCTCTGTCTCCTTGATATCCTGCATGCGACGAAGGACATCCTCGCTCGTCTCCTCGAATTTGGCCTTGTTCATGCGAACTTCTTCTTCGACGCGGAAATCGTCACGGCGGGCCTTTTGCAGTTTGCCTGAGCTGGCATCATAGGCGAGGCGTCTGTTCTCGAGCTTCTTGCGAGCAGCCTACTTTTGTTAGCGGGGTAAGTACATCTAGAGCGATTGGCATACCTGGTACTCTCGCATCATTGCCATACTCCTGTCGAGGTTCTCCAGCCAAGTAGCATTGGCGGCGTCAACATAGGAGTCCTGAATACCGGCGATGCGCTCGTTGGCGCGGCCCAGAGACAAGAGGCAGTTTCCGAACTCGGAATCTTGCTCAAAATCCTCACCATGGGTGGCCATGGTACGACCAAGCGACGAAGTTGGTGTGCCGCGCTCCTTATCTTCCATGAGCTCATTGCGACGAGACATCCACTTCACGTAGCCGGTCATAGATCGCTGCATCTTTTCCATACCTAGTATTGTTAGAATCGCCAGTCACTGTCAAATCACCGCACGTACCATCTTGTCGCAAAGACATCTCGGTCTCGAGATTCTTGAACTCATCGGAATGAGCAGTTCGGGCTTCAGCGCCCATCTTCTCGCCGGCCCATTGAAAGGCTCGGTCGATCTTCTTTGTGAAATGCATCTTGGCTCGTTCTCGTTATCCAATTGCTATATCGGAACCAGTCCGATTAGATTATGCGTAGAGTTGTCTTGCGCCGTCGCTAGGAAGCAAGCAAGATGGTCAAACGAGAGGATAGATAAAGATGAACAGAAAAAAATCCTGAGGAGCGAGAGACGGGGTAATGAATGATACCAAGAAGACAGGAACAAGGGGTAGAAGAGGGATGACGGATGTTAAGGGTGGCAAAGAGTTGGGGCGTCTGGGCAGAGACGCAAAGGACACGACCCGACCTTGAAGTCTGAATGCTTGGTGGTGATGCGACGTTGGATGAATGTGTCCGGGGTGTGACCGTAGTGGCGTCCAAGGCCGTGTGGAGTGAGGTTGGAGAGACTAGCCCCCTGAAAGTCACCAAATACAGGGCGTTCGGGCCTGAACGAGCAGTAGCTCCAGCTTATCTTATCGTCTTGCAGTAGCCAAACGCTGTTGAAAATGGGAGAGAAATGTCGCAGGAATTGGATCTCATTTTTATGAAACAGAGGCCGAGCAAAGACGGGCAAACTATTGAAACACAATAATTTCTGTGAC
The DNA here is from genome assembly GCA_004367485.1 of Fusarium citri. Taxonomy (NCBI): domain Eukaryota; kingdom Fungi; phylum Ascomycota; class Sordariomycetes; order Hypocreales; family Nectriaceae; genus Fusarium; species Fusarium citri. The sequence continues at coordinate 32,183 of QHHH01000194.1, forward strand.
GTATTATTGAGACTCTGTGGAATCTTGATCGTTACGTTTGACAAGGAGATACGTTGGACCCAGGTACTGTATCGTGGTGCTGTATGATTACTATGCCATGGGTACCTGGAGTCAGGAACTTGGCGTCCCATGGGAAAGCCCAGAATGGCATGAGGAATTCTAAGCGGCAAAAAGGCGAAGCGTAGGCTGTTGACCCCAAGTTTTCTGTTCCAGACTATGTGCTAAAAGGCTCTGGACTGGACTGGTCAATAAGCTAGGCGCTGCCGAACATGGCGCGGCTAAAGATTTCCCATATCCATTCAATCATAGATATTGTCTAGACATCAAACTGAGGCTGTATCGCGCTGACGTACTGTACAGTCAGAGAAGAGGGTTTCTGTTTCTGAAAATAGAAGAGACCCGTGATCTACGCGATCTGTCAAATTGTCTCGTGTCTACTCGTAACGAGTCTGTGAATTAGGTGAGATGGATCCTGATACGAGTACGGATCAAGTCTGTAACCACGTACAGTACACTGGCGTCTTGGTGGCCCGTGGTTCCAATCCCCCCTGAGACAGCGGCGCCAATAACCTGCGGTACCGCTACACTAACTACGGGAACTGTCTCCGGCTGGGAAAGCCAAGTTGGTTATCCCCACCAAAAGATAGACCAGATGGAACCGTACAACGGTGATTGACTTCTTTTTGGTCCTTTCGAGAGGTCGGTGTTTCTTGGGCATATATCATAGACCGCCACCCTATAATTATCCATCATCATCATCATCATCATCACATCAAGGTCATAAGTTAGATCATGCCAGCCATCAAAACTCAAGTCCCGAGGAGAGACTTACTCAGAGATACCCCGACATTGGATCCCCATAATCCCTCCCACTAGAGTTGGAGTTGACCGAAGAAAACTCTGAAGCTTCTTTAAGCATACCACACTCTCCATACACTAACCTTTCCACTTGAGGTTCATACGACACCACCAGGTTTTTTTAACTCTGCTTTTTTTTCCTGTTGGCTCTTGAATTCTGCCCCCAGCATTGTCGGCCCGTTCAACCCTTCAAGCCCTCCAACCTCACACTTTTGAACTTTTGAACCCCGCTTCCAAAGAGCCGCAGGACAGGCATTGATCGCCCAGGATTACCGTAGGAATCGTTATCTGATTCTAGAAACCAGACATACCAACCTTCCTATCCCAGCCTCCAGCCATGTTGGGGATAGCTTACCTATTAATGCGTGTCGCCTAAAAAGGCTCACTCTCTTGACTCTCTAGAAGTAGCCCCCGTCTCCATCCCTCGAAATCGACTCAACCTCCGCTCCACACTACCAGGGATCCAGACCATTCCTCCAGTCCCGATCAAACTCTCTCCACCAACGAACGAGCTTGCGTAAGTCTAAGGCGGGGTCGGAAAAGCACGCAACGAGTGACTGTACGTAAGATAAGTCAGATGTAACTCAACTTTGCAGTATTGTACGAAACTCTGAACCGGATACTGTGCCCTTGTTACAGTCGAGATTGCAACATGAAGAGAAAAAAAGCTTTCTCACCTGGTCCTGTCGATCTCATTCCCACGTTTCGGTTTGACAATCGCCCACTTTGCCGATTGGAAAGCTTGGCCTTGAGAATAATTGGCGCTAAATTGGCTTCGTTCCGTTCCCCAGACTTCGTCAATGGATAGATGGTTCGGCTCGTTTGCGTGAGAGAAATGGATGGATGTTCTCTTTTGGCGCGCGCCAGACCTGTTCAGTATTGGCTGATCCATTTTTATCTAAAGGTGATACATGCAGCTCTTTGACTTCGAGATCATCCACCACATTACGATCCGCGCCGGGTGAAACGTTCATGTGCACCATTTTGAGACAATTGCGTGGCACAGGTTGTCTGTAGGGTATTATCTTGTAGATCAAGGGTTGAGCAGGGATGAGCAGGGATGAAGAACGTCAATCAAAGAAAGTCAGTCCACTGTCTCGACCAAGTCAGCTCCCTATTGGGTAGCAGGAAGATTATCCCCAAGCCTCAGGGCGCAAAATAAAGTAACCCAAATTCCAGTCTAGGCTGGCATAATTTGTCCAGATTATTTTATCTTGGATGCTCCCGGCAGTCACATCATGCTTAGTAAACACAAACGACTCGACTACAATCCTCATGGGATCAATGTTATGCATCCCTTCCATCACATAAATCAAAGGTACTGCCTAATGCCGGATACATTCTTTATGGGAGATGATGAGACTTCATGAACAAATCATGTTTCTGTGCACTGTAGCGCCTTGGAATATTGGTCAAACTGGTCGTATCATCTACATTACCCAGACGTCTCTATAACAAACCTCTTCTGCAAGCGGTATAGATGTATACCAGTCATCAAGATGTATGACAACCTGGCCATGAAGTTATTTTTGAGTATTGAGCTTAGTTGGTCCGTTTCCTTTTAAACTTCCCCCCAGATCAAAACCATTTGCAGTCAGATTTCAAGAACTCAGAGCCTCAATATGAGTCATATGATAAGATAAAAGTTTGAAAATCTCTGTTATGAAGGCAAGCATCATCTGAAAATTCCTTAGTAGCCAACACTTGGACAAAGACGTCCACCCTGCATCAAGCAATTCACTGAGCCACGCTGCTCGCAAGGCACCATCAAGATATCAGAAAATTCGACTACAGAGAGCATTAGAGACGAGTAATCTGATTGCTTTATACCAGCTTAAACCAGTATTGCGGCTACCTTCCTCAGTTCTTTGGGCCTACGGGTAACTTTTCTCGTCAAAATGACATTCGCCTGGCAGTCTCTGCTTCCAGAGACACGCAACATCATCCTCAAGCAGCTAACACGTGACGATACAACAGCAATCTATGCAGGCGTTTGTAAAGAGTGGAGGAGTTTCTTCGGAAAAAGGAACTTCAGCCATCTCAAGATTCCTCCATCTGACCTCGACTTCCTCGACCAGCTCTCCGAAGAATCAACGAGACAGGTTGATCACATTTGGCTCAACATAGAGCTCAAGCGATATACCTGTCGAATTTGCCGAAGAATTGAGAGTCCTACATGGTCCTACTTGAACGATCGGATCATAGTAGAAGCAGTGGTAAAGTTGTTCTCAGTCCTAGCGAAGTGGGATCACAACCAATACTTGACGTTGGAGCTCAACGCCTACTCTCCAAGTGACTCAGAACATTGGTTCAAGACATGCTATTTTGGCGGTCCCGGGGAAGAAAAGTTCGATGTTATACCAAAGAGTAGGGACTTTCACGATCCCCAACACGGGTGGGAGGACGGTCACGTTGTCGAGCCCCCTGCGGATAGGGCATTGGTACGGTCATTCAAAATACCATATACCGAAGGATTTGGGAGAGACGAGCAACGAATTCCAATAGTGAAGGCAGTAACAAAGCTTGTCCTTCGAAGACAGTGTCGCCGTCAACTAGGCCCATTGGAACTATCGCAACTATGGTGCAGACTTCCACGGCTACAAGAGATCTCCTATGAGCCATGGCAGTTGTTTTACGGCGGTGTACAAGACATATGGGATCAATATTACGAAGACATGATCTATTGGGGTATTTTGAAAAGTGTGAAGAAAGTCACAATATTTGAAGACTTCAACGAGAATTACCTCGATATATTCTGGTACCTCCCCGGGTACTTGTGGGATCCTCCTGCACGAGTTCGAGCCACGAACTTAAATGTCGGTGCTGCATTCGCGAGAAGAAGCCGGGGACTGGAACATCTATCGGTTGGATTTCTCGCAGACGCCTATCATTTCTTCCAAGCTTGCCAGCCGGACTGGCGATGGGATCAGTTGCAATCCCTGTGTTTGACCTCACGACTGATGTCCAAGACCACTCCAAACGAGACAAACCGGCTCCTAACATTAGCAGCACAAACAGTACCGAGAATGCCGAAACTCGAGACTTTGACCTTATGGAACGGGGCGAGAGGGGAAGCTTGTTCGTTTACCTACCGTCGACAATATGGCTCAATTACCTGGCGAGGAACTTGGGATTTGAGATTGAGGAAATCGACACTTGACGCATGGCAACCGATATCAAGAGTTGAGACGAATTTGATAAATGATGCGATTCGTTCTCACGGAGACGCTATCGAGTGTCTGGGATTGCACTCTGTGATCGATGCCGTTTCACTGAAACAGATAGTTGCAGAAAACAGTCAGGGCTTCTTCTAAAAGAAGTTCAATCCCTAGTATGGGACTATTCATAAGACACAAGATGAATTGATGTCCCTCTGATCATCTATGAACAGTTCTAGCTACCGGAGATATACTCATAGACAGTGGGCAAGCGCCAGGATGTCAGAACAATTGGCTGCTGCAAGCATAAAAGACGAAATAATTTGGTCACCTTAGGCGAGCTTAGACTAGCCATTAGACTAATTTATTTCTGTGGCCTAAATCTTAGAGAACAATTCTTCTGACACTCACCCGGCAGGCTGCCTATCAACAGTGCTGTCGCTCACTCCTGTGATCAACGACCAAGTGTCGAGAACCGGTCCTGGCGATGTCAAACATGTGCGCAATACATTAACTTAGATAATACCCATCCACTGACTACGTGCACTTCCCGCAATAACCGCACTCAACATCACACGCGGCATAATCGCTCTGTTCGTCGCTGTCAGACAGAGTCGCCATGAACTCTTCCCAGCGTCCCGAATATCCTGCGTCGGCCTCCTTGACCCCAGCACCCAACCAAGCTTCCCATTGCTTCTTGACTGACGCCGATAGAGCCTCGCCTGCATCCGGCAGCTGTTGGCGAATCTCTAGGGAACCATAGCCGGACCAGACAACCTCCAATTTGCCGTCCTTTGAAGCCCGGACATTGTCAAGAATGCGGTGGAAGAGAGCCGCAAGTCGGTTCAGCGACGGCTGGTTCAGGTCTTGCCATTCCTCCACGTCAGACTTGATGTTCTTGATCTCGATGTCCTTTTCCTGGAATTGTCCTCTTTCGTGGTAGGCAAGGAGGAAGTTCGTCATTTGAGAGATCCATAGTCGTGGGAGCTGCTCTCCAAGATGGTCTTTGTGACGTGTTCTTACCGATCGCGTCTTCAAGTCAAAGATGCTAGTTTGAGGTATGACTTCACCGCCTTCCGAGACGACAAGCTGGTCAGTGGTGTTTGGCGATGGCTCGCTCACACCGAGGTCCTGGATCTGATCAAGATCATCGCCCTTGAAGGACCTGACGCTAGATTTCTCGCTGGCTTCAGGAAGGTACCCGTCGCCCTCGAATCGTACGAGAAGGTCAACGCCGGCAAATTGATAGGAAAGAATTCTCTGATGAGTCTTGGACCTTTTGACAGAAGGGTCCCAGGTAGTATAGGCCTCTGGAAATGTGTGTCCGAATCCATGGATGCCATTGATCGTCTCATCGGGCGCGTTTTCTCTACGGATGAAGTGAACAGTGTTGCCAATCTTCTCGACGAGGATGCGAAAGCAGTTGTCCAAGTCGACGCCTCTGGCGAAACGGAGAAGGTTCCCGATTGAACTTCCGCAAGCGACGATGCTGACAGGCATCGGCTCGGGATGCATCTTCATCACAGAAACGATAGCAGGTTCCATGGGATGTCTGGGGTAGAATGCGGCATTCATGTCGCGATAGTAGTCGCCTGAATCCCCGGGCAAGCGGTTTGACCCTTTAAGGGGCGTCCATTTTGGAGGTTGGCCTAATGATGTTAGATGCGCTCATCAATAGAATGGCTGACATACCTGGGATAATTATCTTTGGGGACGAAGAGGTGATCCAGTTGTAAGATGCAACGAACTTGACGTTCTGGATCTCAGCACGGACATCTTTGCCAGATAGACCGTCTCTAGAGATGCGCTCGACGATATCTCCGAGAGGAGGTGCCTTTGAACTGTGTGTTCGCGGTCTTTCTGCCGTTGGGGGATGATCTCTGTATCCTCTGTTCATGGTGAAGGTGGTTGCGGATACTGTGGGTGATGGCTGAGTGAGGATGAAGGATGAAGGAGAGAGGTTAAATAATTACTTTAGCAATAAAGAGACTTCTTTGACAGTGACTAGGTAGTGTAACATTTCTCTAGTGGCTGCCCTGCTCATTAAATACATTTACTGGTCAATGTTGGACAGCTGTCAGGGTGAATTCGTCAACGAGCGTAAGAGACGAAATAATCTGGCTAGGTACTTTGCCAACTTAGACCAGCCTTTACTCTGTCGCCTTAAGGCAACCTTTCTATTTGTCCAGTGTTGGTTGTTGACTGTTGGCCAGGTATGCGACCGAAGCGGGCTGTGAAGACTGGATGGCCTCCCAATCCGCCTCCCAATCCGCCTAGCAGAGTTGGATTAACATCATTTCACATGAGAATGTAGCATTGAATAATTGATTTGTGAGCTTGTCGCTGTCTTTGTCCGCGTTGAAAGCCAACTTCGCCCACCTAGAGTACATGTGGGAGGCCCATCAACCCACCAGAGCCTGATTTCAGGACGAATGAGAAGCATTTTGTTTGTCGCATAATGATGCCTAGTCGGCCCCGTGCATGATGTTTGTATTTGTTGGCTATCGTGGCGATGATGATTGGAGTATGTATCTTTAGGCTGGTAGGCACACTAGTATGGATGCCGCTTCATTCCCAGTACAAGGGAAGGTACATTCACTAGATGGAAGCAAAGTAGAAGAGCGACTGCCTTCCTTCCATCATCTTACCCTCAATCGTTCTTTCTTCATCTCAACATCATCTCAACCTTTTCATCATCTATACTTACCAACTCTCATCATCTTTCGTACTATTGACGATGGTTCTGGTGCAAGACCCATCAGGCCCACGAGCAGCCAGGCTCATCAAGCTCTTCTGGACTGTGATCAAAGGAGATCAGCAGATCACCGACTCTCATTCTGCCAAACTCTTTCTGCAGTCATGTAAGATCTTCAGCGACAAGAACACAGCTGTCAAATGTGTTGAAGTCTTAATCTCCAACCCCCCCGGTGTCCCGGCTCTAGAAAGAGCTGTGCGTGCTGACTTGAGCCCTAAATTCATCAACTCGACCACCCTGCCTTTTATGCACACACTCTCGGATGACGGTGTTGCCTCAATCAACAATGGGGCATTTCTTCGTCAACTCTTGTCTGCAATCCTGGAGCCTTCTACGTTGTGGACCGCATCAATGGACGCATACAGCAATGGCAAACTTGACAACCTAGGGCTTGAAGCCTTTGCCTGGCTCTGCTTGCGAATCGTATCTGATCAGAGCGGCTTCAATGCGCATAAGCTTGCCGTTGATCAAATGATGGAGCGCCAGCCCCTTCTCAAATCCGAATCACCTGAAGTCAGGACGATTGGTTATCGCATTGAGAAGCTCATCAAGATCTTTTCCCAACCAGGAGCTGCAACAAACGGCGTCACTGCCGGAGGGCGCCATGACAATGACCACGTCGACTTCCGACAGATCTCAATCTACCCTACCAGCGATGAACTGTCGTCTGTAGATCCTCCATATCTGCAACGTCTTGGAGAAGTTTTTGATGCACCAATGGACACACGAAGCCAGCATTACCGTGACTGGCTGTTCCGTTTACTTCGTGAAGACATGCTCTCCGAGCTTCGAGAGGACCTTCAGGCGGCTATGGGTCAGAAGAAGCGAAGACGCCGACCGGTCATCCTTAGCCAGATGAAGCTTGTTGGTAACAATTACGACCGTACGACTAACCGAAACACCCCCCCATTCACCGTTCTGGTTGCCTGTAGCCGAGGTGTCAATTTTCCTCCCAACGTTCGCCAAGCATACAAGCGAGACTTTATCATCAACTCCAAGAACTTCATGAAGCACGACTCTTTCGGCGCGCTATGCTGTGGTGACACAATCATTGCATTCGGATCACTCTTCCGGGACGTTGACTACCTTTTGCAGTCGCCACCGATTGTCGGGCTTAGATTCACCGACGAGTATGGCCTCAAGTCTGCCCTGACAGCTTTGAGAAGTAATCCGGAGTACCAGCTGAAGTTTCTGCTTGTAGAAACTGCCAAATTTGCTTACGAGCCAATCCTCAAGAGATTGACGACTATTGCGGACATTCCTCTCGAGGCTCAATTGATCGACTCGGACCAGCCGTCGCTCGACAGCCCGAAGTCCGTGAAGCTGGATGACCTGCTCACTGGCTTCCGGGCAGGCTCTGAGGCTGGGCTTAGCGTCAGAATGCCTTCAAACTTAAAGCTCAAGAAGGACATCTACCTCCAAGATGCTCAGCTCAAGTCCTTCATCCACGGATTAAGTAACGATGTGGCTTTAATCCAAGGCCCACCTGGCACTGGGAAATCATTCCTCGGCGCGCTCATTCTCTTGGCTATTCTACGCCTGACCACCTCTCGCATCCTTGTGCTCAGTTACACAAATCATGCTCTTGATCAATTCCTAGAAGATCTCATCGATATTGGCGTTAGTTCGGATCAAATTGTTCGCCTTGGGTCGAAATCTACCGAAGCCACCAAGCCCACACTTTTGCGAGAGTACGATTGCCAAAAGAGATACTGGTTGACTATGGAGGAGAAGAACATCCTCAACAACCTACGCAATGAAGAGACATTGCTCGAGACGCAACTTCAGGAGCACAGTAAGAAGCTTGCTGGGCGTGATGCTCAACCCACCGATATCCTCGAGTACCTCGAGTTCTCTGACGGATTCACATCGGCGTGGTCCGCATTCCAGGTTCCTGATGATGATGGATTTCAGACGGTTGGCTCGGAGGGCAAGGCAATTGAGCCCGAGACAATTTACCAGTATTGGCTTCGCGACGGCGACGTTGATAAGATGGGCAGTCTGGGTGCCTCGTTAGAAGACTCTGCACGTGGTATTTGGGACCTGTCGCACGACTTAAGAAAGCATTTGCATGACGAATGGTCTGCAAAGGTCCGACAGGATCAAATCATCACCTTCGTTGACCTCAACAAGAGATATGGAGATGTCAAGGTGAAAGTCAAGAGTATACTTGATGAGCGCGGCAGGAGAGTGCTTCAAGACAAGCGAATAATCGGAAGTACGACTACCGCTGCAGCAATGTACCAGTCTATAATTGAAACAGCAAACCCCGATGTTATCCTTGTTGAAGAAGCTGGAGAAATTCTCGAGGCGCATATCGTCACTGCTATGAGCGCCTCGGTCAAACAGCTCATTCTTATCGGTGATCATAAGCAGCTGAGACCAAAAGTCAACAATTACGCTCTGACAAAAGAAAAAGGTGAGGGCTACGACCTGAATGTGTCACTCTTCGAAAGGCTTGTTACGCAAGGCCGTCATTTCACAGCACTTGAGGAGCAGCATCGCAGCCACTCCGAGATATCACAATACCCTCGTATGTTGGCATATCCTGAGTTGAAGGACGCACCTTCCACATTAGAACGTCATCCTATCCGAGGGCTTGAGAACCGAGTCACTTTTGTTCATCACGAAAAGCCGGAGGATACCATGAATGATGTGAGCGAGCGCCGAGACCCCACCACCAAGTCCAGCAAGAGGAACCGCCATGAAGCTTTGATGGTACTCAAGACCGTCCGCTTTCTTTCGCAAAATGGATACAAGACTGAGAACATGGTAGTTCTTACACCATACCTCGGTCAACTGTCACTACTGAAGGAAATCCTTCGCGAAGACCATGATCCTGTGCTAAGCGACCTCGATTCGTATGACTTGGTGCAAGCTGGACTTGTCACGCCAGCAGCAGCCAAGGTCAACAAGAAATCGCTACGTTTATCTACTATAGGTAAGCAATTACAACCATGGACGGAACCATTCTAACACCTACAGATAATTACCAAGGAGAGGAATGCGACATTGTCATCGTGTCATTGACACGCAGTAATGACTCTGGAGATATCGGCTTTCTACAAGCTCGCGAGCGCCTTGTTGTACTACTTTCCCGAGCACGAGATGGAATGATCCTTTTCGGTAACATGGAGACATTCATGAAGAGTAAGAAGGGAGGTGAGATGTGGACACAGTACTTTGACGCGCTCAAGAGAAACGGTTGCCTGTTCAATGGTCTCCCTGTTCATTGTGAGCGACATCCGGAAACCTCCATGCTACTGAAGACCCCTCAAGACTTTGACACTATGTGTCCTGATGGAGGATGCGCTGAACCTTGGTAAGCAGGTGCATCCCATTTCCGTGTATCATCTAACCTTCATAGTGGCGCTGTTCTGAGCTGTGGGAAACACTTTTGTAACCGACGTTGTCATCGGGTACAAGACCATTCAAATGTTGGATGCTTCGAGAAGGTTGACAGAAAGTGTGCGAGGGGCCATAAGTCAAAGGTGCCTTGCGGAGATAAGTCCAAATCCTGCATCGCGTGTACCAAGGAGGACGAAGACAATCGTCGTCGCATCGAGCGGAACCTGGATCTCGAGCGAAAGCGTGCAGAGAAGCAGGATAAGTACCGGAAGGAGTTACAAGAGATCGAAGACGAGATCGACCATCACCTAAGAACGATGAAGATCGAGACTGAAGAAAAGGAACAGGCGGACGAATTGAAACGGAAGAAGGAGGAGCTCGAGGCTTTGCGTCAAGCCAAGGCCAACAAGGCCAAGATGGAATCATCTCAGACGAACCAAGCACCGCCCGAGGACTCGGTGCCCCAGTTCAACGTCATCTCAAATGCTGCTTCCGAGTGGAAGCACATGAAAGACGTTGAGGGTGCCCGCGATGCAGCTGTGGACAAACTTATGGGAATGATTGGTCTGGAATCAGTTAAGGATCAAATGCTATCCATCAAATCGGCAATCGACACCAAAATACGCCAAGGCTTCTCGCTGGGTGACGAGCGATGGAGCTGCTCGCTCCTCGGCAATCCAGGAACAGGAAAGTATAAGCCCTTCAACATGATGTGGACTAAATTATGATGATTTAGACTAAATTATGATGATTTGAACCAAATTATGATGATGTAGACTAATTGGTGTACAGGCAAGACTACAGTAGCAAGAATCTATGCGGAGTTCCTCACCACGGTTGGAGCGATCCCAGGAACGTGCTTCAAAGAGGTATCGGGCGCAAAGCTTGCCAACATTGGCGTAACCGGCTGCGAGAAGCTTCTAGAGAAGATGAAGGGAGATGGTGGAGGCTGTCTCTTCATAGATGAAGCGTATCAATTGTCATCCGGCAATAGCTCTGGTGGAAAGGCAGTTTTGGACTTCTTGTTGGCAGAAGTCGAGAACTCACGAGGCAAGATTGTCTTTGTCTTGGCTGGCTACAGAAATGAAATGGAGTCGTTCTTCGCCCACAACCCCGGTATCCCCAGTCGATTTCCCATCGAGATGAAGTTTGAGGACTACTCAGACGATGAACTCCTTCAGATTCTTCAGCTACAGATCCATCGCAAGTTCAAAGGAATGATGAAGGTTGAACAAGGCGACGACGGACTTTTCTGTCGAATCGTTGCGCGACGAGTCGGCCATGGTCGGGGAAGAAATGGGTTCGGCAACGCACGAGCGGTGGAGAACTACCTCCAAATTATCACCAACAGACAAGCCACACGTCTTCGAAGAGTCCGCCGATCCGGCGCAAAGCCAGATGACCTCTTGCTCACTCAAGAAGATCTAGTAGGCCCTGAGCCGTCCGCAGCGTTGGCCAAAAGCAATGCTTATCGAGACCTCAGCTCAATGATTGGCCTGAAAGAGGTTAAAGACGCGCTGAAAGTGCTTATGGACACACTCAAGACGAACTATCACCGTGAGCTTGAAGAGAAACCCTTGGTTGAGTTTTCACTCAACAAGGTCTTTCTGGGATCACCAGGAACAGGCAAAACGACCGTTGCAAAGCTTTATGGTCTGGTACTCAAAGACCTAGGACTCTTGTCCAACGGAGAGCTCATTGTCAAGAACCCAGCTGACTTTGTTGGTCAACATATCGGCAGCTCCGAAGCTCAGACAAAGGCTATCCTCGCATCAACGGTCGGAAAGGTCCTTGTGATCGATGAAGCCTATGGGCTGTTCAGTGGGAGGGCTGATGGCTCCAGTATGAATCAGTTCAAGACAGCTGTGATCGATACCATTGTGGGTGAGGTGCAAAGCGTTCCCGGTGAAGACAGATGTGTCCTACTTCTTGGGTACAAAGACAAAATGGAGGATATGTTCCAGAACGTCAATCCTGGCCTGGCTAGGCGCTTTCCCATTGCATCTGCCTTTGTATTTAAAGACTTTGATCAAGTGGAATTGGCCAAGATTCTCGATATGAAGCTTGGAAAGGCAGGATTCAAGGCAACAGAAAGAGGCAAGTCTGTGGCTTTGGAGGTTCTCAATCGTGCAAGAAACCGACCCAACTTCGGCAACGCGGGAGAGATCGATATCCTCCTTGGCAGAGCACAGGCGAGCCACCAGCAGCGCGTCTCGTCAGGCCGGATCAAGCGCCATGGTACTTTGGAGGCAATTGACTTTGATGAAGATCACGACCGAGCCGAGAAGGGAACCGATGTTGCGAAGCTTTTCGCGGGAGATATTGGACGCGACCATCTTGTGTCAATCCTCGAAGGCTATCAGAAACGCGTACGAGACGCGAAGCAGCTTGAAGTTGATCCAGAAATACCCTTCAACTTTCTATTCCGTGGCCCACCTGGAACAGGCAAGACTACGGCAGCTCGCAAGATGGGCAAGGTATATTACGACATGGGCTTCCTGGCTAGTACAGAGGTCATTGAAGTGTCTGCCACTGACATGATTGGTCAATACATCGGGCATACAGGACCAAAGGTGCAAAAGCTTCTCGAAAAGGCAATGGGCCGTGTGCTTTTCATTGATGAAGCATATCGGCTTGCGCCGACTCAACATGGATCGTTTGCGCAGGAGGCGATTGATGAGTTGGTAGATTGTGTCACAAAGCCCAAGTACCAAGGCAAGCTTATCATTATCCTGGCTGGCTACGTACAAGACATCAACACTTTGCTTGGTATCAATCCGGGCTTGTCGAGTCGTTTCCCGGAGAGTATCGACTTCGACCCTTTGACTGTCGCAAGCTGCATACATTTGTTGACGACTCAACTTCAAGCAAAGAAGGACCAGATCAAGGACAAAAGGTTTGTCGATGTATCGTGTCTGGAGATCCTTGCGGCGCCGTTCCTCCATGATTTGAACGTCAAGTTTGAGACTCTTTCTCAACAGGAAGGTTGGGCCAATGCGAGAGACGTGAAGGAACTGGCCAAGAAGATGTATCACAAGCTCGACTTTTCTCCGCCAACTCTGACGCTGACAGAGGACATCATTCTATCCACTATTGACGAGATGATATCTGAACGGTCCGACAGGATGAACAACAAGAAGGTCAAAAGCGCTACCAAATCTCCCAAGGTACCTGTCATGACACCTACCCCAACAATGTCTGCACCCAAGTCCAACTCAAGCACGAACCCGAACCCGAAGAGCACAAATGGGGATGATCAGGAAAAACAGGTGGACGAAGAGAGTGATGTCAACGAGGGAAGCGACCTTCGAGACGCCGGTGTAGGCGATGAGGTATGGGAACAACTTCAGAAGGACAAAAAGAAGGAGAGCCAAGACAAAAAAGATCTGGAACGTCTCAAGAAGGCCCAAAAGGATGCAAGTGATGCCGATCGGGAGAGACTTGTGCGCCAGATCTTGGCGGTGGAGAATGAACGCAAGAAGATCGAGAAAGCGAAGGCGAAGCTGAAGGAGATGGGTGTCTGCCCTGTCGGATACCATTGGATTAAGCAAAGTGGAGGATATCGGTGTGCTGGAGGTTCGCATTGGATGACTGATGAGCAGGTAAACCAGATGTAAACAAGATGTATGGAGTTCAGGATGTAGATATACCATTTTAGTCTGTATATCGTCTGATCATAGTGATCTTGGTTGTCAATGTCATCAACCACGGCATTCACATCTTTTGCAATGTAGTAATAAGCTTTTCTTTATCCTTTCATTCGCTATGCTAACTTCCTCTATTCCCCTAAAGTCGATTGATCGTGTGGTAAAGCATTCCCTCAGCCCTGGGCCGGAAAGGTCTTCTCGACGTTGGTGACGCCCGAGAACCAATGTTAGTAAGATTCCGAGGTCATGATGAATTGACACGTCGGGTCAATTAGTCACCCGAAGCCTGCAACGTTATGTACGACTCGTTGAATAGACGGGCAGGAGGGGTAATCATGCCGGAGGCTTTTGAAGTGACTTCCTTTTCTACTTTGTCACAACACCGAACTACCTCTGATGCGTCCAGTGAAACCTTGTGAGCATAATTGGCTCGAATGAATATTAATGACTTATCTTTCGTGGACTGTCGTATTGCCATTGAACGGATTGTCAAGACGTAATTGGTGTATTGCATTGGGTCTGTGGCGCTATTCTTTGGGATGATAGAACGATTAGTAAGATTCGATGACCTCAGAATCAGCCACAGAAGTCAAGTCCGATCTTCTGAGTTGTGCTGATGAAGAGCAAGCTTTGTGAGCTTCGGAATTTATGCTGCTTTCTGCTCATTGCTTGACGGATGTCGATTGCTGAGGCCATCTTCGCAAGATCATGATACTTGCACAATATCATCGCCCTGCTATATTTGCAGGTGTTGATGTTGGAGTCTGCGGATGCAGTACTGCACTGTGAGCTCCTCGTTCATCTCGACGGATCTATGTGGTATATTCTTCTTGATTCTCTTACGCTCTGGTCTGCATTTTTACCTGTTATGCTGTGGACTGAGCATCGACCAAGCCTGGCTGTTCCGGCCCAAACGATACAGCCAATTACGACGATATCTACATACTCTATTGTCGGTGTAAGGCCGAATAAAACATAGATTCTGCTGGCTTTCCAGGCTACTATGGTCATGTATTGGATCAAGCAAGAGAGTTGCGAGCTGCTATCATGTTGTGGCTGCCACTATTGATCACACTATTGCAAACGACCATTTTCAAGGCGCGATACCTCTGAAATCTCAGCAACGCTCACTCAAACGACGGTGAATCTCCATAGAGAGACTGCAGATATATAATATGTACTTAACAAGCGGTGAGATGTCAAAAGTTATTCTTGTAGCTCAATTGGCCTGGCTTGGAGAAAAGGTGGCGTAAATCATGAAGCTGAAGAGAGCTACGAGAAATAGCTTCTACTAATGATCATTGGTCAGCCTCTTGACTCTCGTTTCTCATCAATGACTGTTCTAGAACGCATTTCTATGGTCTAGACTACCACAAAAGAAACAAAAGGCATAATAGCATAGGCCTTAAAGATTAGAGAAAGGATACTGCGGCTATCGATTATTCTCAAAATCAAGTATAAATTGTACTGTTTATCCTCAGCTATAACAATCTCAACATCTTCTTCCATCCATCTCAGCTCTCCTTCAGACATCTCTCCTCCGGAGAATCACAATACAACACCCAACAAAAGTCCAATCACCACGTAACTAGATCTTCATCCCTAGCCTAGTCTGTTGCTAACGGATAACATAGCAAATCAACATGCAGTTCCAACTTTTTATCAATGCCGCTCTGGCTGTTTCAGTCTTGGCCGCACCCATCAAAGACCCAGAGACAAGCAAGAGGGACGTTGAGACCAAGCCTAGCATCTGGCGAAGGTTTGGTGGATATGGCGATATTAGATTCCCTGGTTATGGTGGTATCCGTTACTCTGGGGGTAGAAAGTGAGCATATTGGATGGTCAACGGGCAATATCTCTCATTTTAGATCGTCAGATGCCAGGAGAAATGACAATGGAGAAGTTATGAAGCGCATTTCTAGACACAGGGTCAAATATACCGAATGTCACTATTATTGACCATGAACTGATTTCTCATGTATCGTCACCCCGGAGATGTCACTGGCATCATTATTCTGCATTCAAAATCTTTTGCTAAAACTATACCTTACTCTCCGATACCAGGCCAGGAGGTTGTGACTCTATATATATTCCGCTTTCGACGGTTCAAGGTGATCACGAACCAAGCTGAAGTAGCTCTTACGGGGTTTAAGGTTAGTGTCTCCCTACTCAGTCTCGATTGCACCCTTTCCCTGTTCTGATTCGTGATAGACTTCATTTAGTGGGGCTTTGATAAGAAACCATCGTAAACTGGCCTTTAATTTTAAGTATGCACGTTTTGTCACATTCAGCAGGTCGACATCCCTGGCCCGACCCCAACCACGGCCTCAAACAAGCCTACCATACTCCAGCAACAATCTCATCTGAGGAAATCTTGATTGCGCGGTCACCACTTCTGTGTACTTAGCCAAGAATACATCCAATAAATCATTATTGATAAGGGTTTTTAAGCTATTTCAGTGTCGTCAACTTTGCAAAGCGGGACACGGGAATAAGCTACCGCCTGGCTACTGACCCTACATCACGAAAGTATACATGTTGGTTCTGCAAAATTTGACCTGCATTAGTGAAACAATTACCGCCCATGTCCTCAGGGGTAAGGAAGGTCAGCCGATGTCCAACGCCTGGTAAGGAGGTGTTATTTATTGAGTCCGTATCCAGACGTGGTGAGCCAGGCCATACCACACAACTCAAGTCCTAAGCAACATCACCATCATACTTCATTTTCCACCGCACCATGGATGTCTCAGTCGATTCTGATGTTCTTGAAAAACTTCATACCAAGGAAGCGACTTCTTTGCATAGAATCAGCGATGATCTCAGCGCTTGTGGTGTGGGGAAGATTGTTGATCTTCCCCAGATCATTGTGGTGGGCGAGCAATCGGCTGGCAAGTCATCAGTCCTCGAAGCCATCTCCCATATCCGCTTCCCTGTTGATAGTGGTGTTTGCACACGATTCGCGACAGAGCTGATCTTTCACCACGGGAGCGAGACTCGTATCGAAGCGAGTGTCAGGTTTGCAGATAAAACGAAACCATCTCAGACCTTTCAGCGGCAGAAATTTCACGAGGATGATCTTCCCGATATCATCAAAGAGGCCAAGGAGCACATGGGCTTTTCACAAGACGGAAAAGACTTCTCCAAGGATGTTTTAAGACTTGAGATTGAAGGCCCAAAGGTATATCCTTTGAGTCTTGTTGATCTCCCTGGTCTATACCATACAAGCTCCCACAATCAGTCATCGGGGGGCAGAGATACCGTCGATGAGCTGGTAGCAGGATATATGCGGCAGAAGAATAGCATCATCCTCGTGGTGGTATCTGCCAATGTCAACTTGGTCAGTCACTCAGCTCTTGAGAAGGCAAAGACCATAGACCCTCAGAGACGGCGCACTATCGGAGTCATCACCAAGCCAGATCTTGCACTCCCCTCCAACGCCAAAGAATACATCATGGTGGCAAAGAACCAGGAAAGCGCACATAAGCTACAGCTTGGATGGCACGTGCTCCGGAACAGAGGAGAAGACGAGACAAGCCTCGAGGCTCGCGATAAACTTGAGGCGTCCTTCTTCGAAAAAGGTCCTTGGGCTGCCGTCCCTAACGAGGATCTTGGCATCGCCAACTTCCGCAAAAAGCTGAGCGGTATTCTATTCCAACACATAAGAAACAGTCTTCCAGGAGTCATTGAGGATATCGAAATAAAGCTCAGAGACAGACAGGAGGAGCTTACCCGACTTGGGACAGGAAGATCTGACGCTAAGGCGAGGAGGTCTTACCTGCTCACCATTGCTAGTGACTTCCAACGTCTGGCTCGAGATGGGTGCAATGGACGATACAATGATTCATTTTTCGGTGGCTTGGATGATGAAGATCTGAAATTCCGGGCCTTGCTTCGGAACTTTAACCGCGTCTTCGATTACATACTGAGGACAAAAGGGTCCACTCAGAACATCGTGTTCTCGGAAGAGGATAAGTCTGACGAGAATAAGCTCCCCGGATATCTTGCGAGCTTTTTGGACCGCTATCCTTACGAGTTCCCGGATCCTAAAAGGATCACGACAGAAGAGCTGAGTGTTGAGCTTGAGAGCAAAGCCGCTGCAAATCAAGGCCGAGAATTTCCAGGATCTCCCAACGCAGATCTTGCCATGCAGTTGTTCAAGAAGCAAGCCTCTCCATGGAAACGAATCGCTGAATTTCATGTGGATATGGTAGTTTCAGTTGCAAAAGCCTTTGTCGACCAGCTGTTCAAGCATGTGATAGGTTCTCCTCAGAACAACCCAACGACGGAAGCAATCTTGTCTACACACGTAGATCCCTTCTTCGACGAGAAGGAGAAGTTACTCCGTAGCAAGATCGACGAGTTGCTGCGACCATACCTCCAAGGCTATTCTTCTCCTGTGGACATTGAGTTTTACCAGGCATTGTCTCAGAAGTCGGCGAGCCGTGTCGCTAACCAGGTCTGCAAGACATTGGAGGACCAGTGTCCAGAGCTCTTTTCCGCAACATCCAAGAATAGTCTGACACCAGAGAAGATAACCCAAGCGATGGTGTCTGGTCAGAGTTCACGAGTAGGAGAGTTTGGAACGGACAAGATTATTGATATGATGCTGACATACTATGAGGTGGGTCCCGAAGCGTGGTGGTTTTCATGATGTTACTAACTAAACGTACAGATGTCTCGACGCACATTCACAGACAATGTGATTAATCTTGCGATTGAGAGTTGTCTCGTATGCAGCATTCCTGAAATACTCACACCAACAAAGGTCGACGGCATGAGCGATACCGAACTCGAGGATCTCGCCGCCGAGCGTATTGAAACGACGTCTCGTAGACATCTTCTCGACACAGAGATCAAGATTCTTCAAGACGGTTTAGCTACATGCCGGAAGCATAAGCCAAGAATTGCCAATGGTATGGCTCACACAACTGTTTTCAGGACAAGCTAACAGCAGAAACACAGTTCTACCCTCTTCCAAGCCTGCTGTTAGTCCCTCGGCCCCCCCGACAGCCTCCAAATCAGCTACCAAACCTGCGCCAACCCCAAGCCCAGCAGCTCCTGACCCAGCCAAGTCGGTCCCGGCAACTGCTAAGACTCAATCCGCTCCTACACTGTTTCCAGGATCTAGCACCGTCTTTCCAAAAGGTGGCATGGCTGGAGAAGTTCCTGCCTCGACATCCAAAAGCTCAGACAGTGGTGTTGGCAGTTTGTTTAATTTCTCTACCACCCCAACATCGAAGGGAAAGCAGAATGCCACAAATCCAACCCATCCCAAAGCCCCTAGCATATTCGAAACCCTAAATGCATCCTCTACTCCTGTGACATTCCCATCCGGCGGGCTTTTTGGTAGCAACACCACAACGGCCACTCCACCACAGAAATCTCTTTTCGGGACTGGGACCGGCGGTTTCGGAGGATCACCAAGCCAGAAACCTGCCGCCGCTGGCTTTAGTAACTCTTTGGGTAGCGGCGGAAGCTCAAATGCGACGAAGGGTTAGTCCATGTATAGCTCTGGTTCTCATTCAATAGGGTATGTACTCGGACGAAGATTAGTTTCCTGCTAACACTCTCCTGACCTTTAGATGGATCAAAGTGCTCGCCAGAATGGACCCGGCAACAGATTAAAAACTTAGGAATCAGCTGGCCATATTTGGATGTGTTTTCGAGAAACGACGCACTGAATTCTTGGGCAACAGATCGGTACCTTCATATTTGCCACTTGGAGGATTACCGGGATTTCTCGCCAGAAGAAATTCGCTTGCGAAGGGGACCACCAAAATTGATGCCCTTCCCCGGACAAGTGAAACCGTAAAGTTGTGTTTAGCACAACAACTTAGCGTTGTTAACCGGAGAGAGGTTGTATAAGTGGTATGATAGTTATTTAGAACCTCAACGATCTATTCTTAGCTCTTCATACTATTCAAGATATAGCCAGCACTGCTTCCTCAAGCGTAACCTGGATTTCAACAATTGAACAATTCTTCTGATATATACCTGAAAGCGATAGTATTATGAAGGAACTTGAGACTTTAGGTTAAGCTTCTGGAGATACTTATAATAAGATGACACGGAGTACGTGTCTTTTGGTCTAGAAGTTTAATTCCTGTTGACAACCATAACTATCTCATGCTCGCTGTTTGGTTGTCAATGTCAGGACTAACCATGATAGAAACACGCTCAGGCACACCAACAGCCTCACAAGCAAGACCCATGATCACAATAACAACCTGTGCAAGCCTCGCATCTCCCGTAAAATTAAGATATCCCCGTCGGTCCACAAAGATGTAGTGTTTAGGATGCTCCCCCTTGCGATTTCGAAAATCAATATTGGAAATGTTGCCATTGGAGTCGACCATGGCTTTCAGTCGGACGTCCAGATTATCGCTCTCGATGCGGAAAGGCCCAGGTAGGCCACTGTAGTAGATTCTGATATCGTTGATGAAGGTAGGTCCGCTAGGATCGGAGGAGGAACTTGCTTTGGAGCTCATTCTGGAAGATGATGGTTATTACAGGATGTGTGGAAGGATGTTGTCACAAGAGGTACAGTGTATGCCGATGGGAAGGAGCTCTTATAGTTGTGAGGAGGCCCAAGTGTAGCTGATTTACTTTGCGAGTCAGTCATATCGGGGACAGTGACAAAGGACGATTAAAGTTGAGAATTTAATCACAATTAACACTTCCATCAAGCCTCCACAACCGAGCCTCCTGCTGGCGCCAGTCCATCACCATACCGTCAGACCCATCCCTTCTCAACTAACCGTGACGAACAAGAACCTTTCGGTACCTAACCGTTTCAACACCAGCATCATCGAACGTCCTATCAGCAACAACCTTGTACCCTCCAATCCTGGGCAGAATCTTGGTCCAGAATCCCCAGTAAACACCACCGAGAATCAAAACGCCGACACCAACAACAGGGAACACATAGTATGGGTACCCATCGGCGTTCCAGTCACCCTCAGGCGGGATGAATGGCACAAAGGCCAGGAAAATGTTGGCAAGGAGGTAGATTACCGAGATGGGGAGGTATGTGTGCCATGGTGATGTCCAGTTTTCGGATTTGTTCCATTGGAGGTAGACTAGTCCAATTGTGACAAAGCCGTTTATCCAGGCGCCTGGGTATGTGTACCTGAAAGCTGTTAGCGGTGTTTCACGTGAAGAGGTGAGCGCTTACAAGTTGACAATGAAGCTGTAGGCTGGGCCGGCGGGTGGTGCAAGCAGAACTATAACAGTGACAAGCCAATGAAGAAACAACTGCGCTGATTAGCCTCTGCGTTAAAAGCACCAGGGATATCCTGTAGTCGAAAGATGAACTTACTGATGCAGCCGGAGAGTTGAAAGGCCTGTTAGATGCCCAGAACCGACTGAATGGGAGCATGCCCTCCTTAGCCAACTCCTGATTCACTCTCGCATGGGCGAACGAAACAGCCAAAACATTGCCCAGATTACTCAAGGCCACAAAGGCAGGAAGACTTCTCGCCGCAGCACTCTCCCCAAATACATTCCTGAAGAAGAGGCCGGCGACAATGACTTCAGACTTGGCAAGGTCAGACTTGGGGATGGCTGCGAAATAGGCCACGTTGGCGAGGACGTAAAGAATCGTGACACCACCTATAGCGATAGGCGCTGCAACGGCGAGGGTTTTCCTCGGATTCTTTAATTCTCCGAGAACGTAGTTTGCGTTTTCCCAGCCTTTATAACTGTAGATGATGTTGAGGAGAGCGTTGGAGTAGGCGTACGCTCCACCGCCACCATAGCCGTCGCCATCTTCGATACGGAAGGCGTTGTCGAAGTTGTGAGGGTTAGGGACACGACGATGTCCTGCAAGGGCTGCGAAACCTGAAAAGACGATGAAAAGAAGGATGACGACTTTAAACACGCCCAAGACGTTGAAGAGTCGGATACCCCATTTGGGAAGCGTACTGTGAAGAAGTATGGAAAAGGTGACGCATGCCACAGCTATACCTCGCGCTTCCCAACCGTCGGGTGTTTCCCGGCCCGATGCATAGAGGATGTATCTTCCAAATGCAAGAGAATTGCCCGAAGAAAAGCCAAGAAGGATCATCTGACTTGCCAAAACACAAGTAGCCAAGTATTTCGGGTGTCGATAGACTCTTTCGAGATAATTCTTTTCACCACCAGATCTGGGGATGGCGAGTCCGAATTCGAGAAACACGCTAAGACCACAAAAGGTCAAAAAGCCACCGATGATCCATAGCATGAGGCATATGCCCACGGATCCAGTGGCTGCGAAGATGCCCGATGGCGTGGAGAAGACTAATAATCAGCTTCGTTCTGTTGTTCTGTGAGTACCTCAACTTACTTCCTGTTCCAATCATCTTGTTAAGAATCAGAAAGACAGCACCTGTAACGCCAATCTTTCGATCCTCAGTAAATGCAAAGTTCTGCGCATCGATAGTGCTCCCGTTATCGGTATCAATAGGTCTCTCATCGCTGTTGAACCCATCGTAGGGCCGAGAGCGAAAGCCATCAACGGCCGGGACTTTCTTTGAGTCGGCCATGTCTGCCCCAAAATTAAAAACATAGCGGGACGAGAAGGTCTTATAAGCTGTATCAAACAAACGCAATAGTGTAATACAATTACGTCGGGGTGCGACACAAAAGTTCCTCGTCGATGGGTATCAAAAAAGGTGACAGTAAAAAAGGTAAGAGACGAAATAATTTGGTCACTTTATGTCAATTACTACCAGTCCTTTGACCAATTATTTTCAACACCCTACACCTCACATATAATCTTTTCTGCCCCCACGATGTCGACATCGAATCCTAGCATCGCCAAGATATGCTGATCTACCCCAACGGGAAGGTCGAGACTAGGTAGCGGGCGTTTTGAGCCGGCCACAAAATAAGCTCTTAAGCATATCGGGTGGGCGTTGATCACGTTGCAGGGATATAATAGGCTATTTGTGATGGTAATATTCTTCATTATTAAGAGTCTATTTTACAAAGATCCCACCCAAACTAGAAACAAAAGATGTGGTCGGTCATCTTGGCAGATGCACCAGGTTGCTCAAAGCCCAGGTTGCCAAGAGATGTCTTAGCCGCTTTGATCATACCAGGTGGTCCGCAGAGCATAATCTTGGAGTCAGGCCCAGGCGCGGGGAACTTCTCCTCCATAAGCGCTTGTGTCGCATAACCAGTACCGTACTTCCAATCCTTGGGGGCGTTTTCAACAACATAGTAAAGTCTGAAATTTTGAGGGTATCGTCGCGCGAATGTCTCAAGCTGCTCGCGGAGCAGAATATCTTGTTCTGAACGATTGGCGTAGACAAGGCTGACTTGTGTAAGGTCACGGTCGTCTTCGCAGATGGCTCGGATGATTTGGAACATGGGAGTAATGCCTGTTCCACCGGCAAGCATGCCTATTCTTTTGCAGAGGCCACGCTGATAACGCATGGCACCCTTGGGTCCACGGAACTGTACCTCGTCACCGAGTTCGAGGTTGGCAAGGTATTTGCCAGTGAGGAGACCATCAGGATAGCACTTGATGACGAGCTCAAGCTTACCGAGGTCGTTGTTATTTGAGATGGGTGTGTATGACCTGTTGACGGTCTTGCCGTCGATCTCGGCCTTGATAGCCAAATGTTGACCAGTTGGGAGTCCGAGAACGGTTGTGGGAGTAGGAAGACTGAAAACCAGACGGTAAACGTTGGGAGCAATCTCCTCCTTCTCAGCCAAAGGAAGAGCGTGGTAAGCTGTAGGGTCAAGCCATCCTCTTTGGAGTAGAGGGTTAAGCTTTGTGACCTTGGGCATCTTCTTGTGAGGAGCATAGCTCATGAAACCACCCTCCTCAAAGTGTAGGTACTTGGAAAGCTTCTTGGCAGTAACGGTACCGGCGACGGTGAAAATCGCGGAAGCGATAAGGAAACCCTCAAGGAAACCGGGTCCAGATCCAGATCCAGGTCTCACCTTGGGCAAAGAGTTCAGGATCTCGGGGTTCATGCGGTATGCTTGGTGAAGAGCCACGGCACCAGCAGAAACGACGGCGGTAGCTGTGAGCGCAGTTGTAGCATAGCTGGTTCCAGCAGCTGCCTTGGGGGCCGCCTTCTTGAGAGTGACAGCTTTAGGAGCGTTTCGTACAGGTGCACCGCTGTACTCTCCAATACGGTACTCCTCCATGATCTCAAAAGCATCCTCAGAATGACCGGCAGAGTCGAAATCTATGGTTGAATCCTTTCCAGCGGATTCAATTAGAACATCGGCACCACCAGGGTGGTCCTCCATGTATTTTGTAACATCATAAACTAAGCGGTCAGCAGAATTCATGCATCAATTAAAAGTTTCTTACCTTGTCCCTTGATGATTGTCCAACAATCGCCGCGGGTGTTGTGAGCAGCCACTTCCTTAGCAGTAAACGAAGCCATTTTGATAAAGATTGATATTACCTCCTAACCAGAAAAATCGAGTCAAGAGGGCACACCTCATTATATTGAGCGCAATCAAATACAGTCGCATTGACTGGTCGACTAGACTACCCCTTTTAGGTCCAAGCCGAGGCTCATGGGGCTTTCTCGGCCGACTGTGGGTCCGGAGCGGCCGAGTCTCCGTGTTGCTCCGTTTGGCGACCTTTGAATGGGCATAAACCCGTCGGTCAAAGCTTCTTTATGGGCCTCAATGGATCGTCAATCCGAGGCAACGGAGTTCGGCTTCGAGATATACGCCGTCGGAGTTCTCTTTGAAAAGCATCAATCGTGATCTCAAGATAAGGACAATTCCTCTGCAATGTTTCGATCTGCAACTATTTTCAGTCAAATTAAACCCGTACCAAGCTATCCTGACTCGGGATATCGATAGTGCCGTTAGTCAGACTCAACAAACGACACTAATAAGAGGTACTTCTGCCAGCTGCCAAGCGACATATCAAGATCTGTACCTCGCTAACAGGGCTGCGGAGAATTCTCTGTGGATACGAAACGCCACCTTATCATGTCGGCACTGACTAGTCCGTCTAAGCGCAAATATTTTCATGCCCCCTAAAACGTGTCAATAGATTGCAGGGTTCATGACGCAGGTCCACCGAAGTCCGTTTGTGGTCCTCTGCCTCGGCTTGGTCCCTTTCGTCGGGCGCTTTATATAGACCAGCCAGCGACTAGCCATTTGTAAACTTGTTCGTCTCATTATACCGTATTATTCTTCATCATGGCTACCAAAAGTTTTCATCTTATGGGCGAGGACCCTTCAACGGCGCAGCAGATCGAACTGCCTGCGTCTCTGGATGAGCAAGGTCTCCAGCATTTAATAGCGTCGCATTTTGCAATTGTTGATCCCAGTGGTATGTCAATCGCGCATGAAAAACTCAACAAAAACTGACCTTTTAGGAATTGGTTTTGTCACCGACTCTGAGGCTTTGCCAACTGTCGCTGATGTTCTCGCTGCCGATAACATTTCCATCACCATTGATGGAAAGGCTGTCCGCGAGGTCCCTGGCCCCAAGGGTCTGCCCCTTCTCGGCAACTATTTTGAGGTGTACCCCGACCATTTGGGTAACCACCAGCGCTTGTTTGAGAAATATGGTCCCCTCTTCCAGACGACAAACATGGGTAGCACCATTTACCACACAAACGACCCCAAGCTAGCCACCATCGTTTTCGGAGAGACCGACTTTTTCTCCAAGCGAATCATCGATGGTCACCCTTTGCATCCTATCAAGAACAAGGAAGCTGGTGTTTTCCTTGGTGATACTGACACCGAGGAGTGGAAGGAGGTTCACAAGTTTTTGCCCCCTGCTCTTGGTCCCAAGGCCGTACGACACTACGCTCCCACCATGCAAAAAACTGTCGAGGATGCCTTTAAGGTTTTTGACGAGCTTGATGAGCGTGACGAGGCCTGGAACGTGTACCCTTACATGCTGAAGCTTGGAGCCCAGGCTGTTGGAAAGTTGGTCCTCGGAATGGATTTCCAGCACTTTACCTCTCCCGATGCCCGACCTCATGCGATGGTGTTGAGAATTGCGCAGTCTCTTGAGTTGAACAAGAAGATCACCTCAATGGGCAGCTGGTACAAGAACCTTCCTTTCGGTGACCCTCAGCGCCTGCGAGAGGCTCGTGCTCATATGGAGGCTATGATGACAGAATCTGTTGCCAACGCTGCCAAGGGTGACGGAGATTTGGAGCTTCAGGATGCCGCCGTTGAAGCCGAGAACATGGTTGATTATGTCCTTCGTGCTAGTGACAGCAAGGGTAACAAGCTTCCTCGCGAGCGTATCATGGAGCCCCTTGTCGTTGCTACCGGTGCCGGTTTCACAACAACCAGCTCACTTCTGTCTTGGCTTTTGTACGGCCTTGTTGCCTACCCTGGCATGCAAGAGCGACTTTTGCAAGAGATGGTCGACAACGGATTCGACGAGAACACCCAGATCACCGCTGAGTTGACCAACAAGCTCACATTCCTTGACAAGTACATCAAGGAGACCCAACGCCGCCACAACCCCTCCTACCAACCCGCTCGAACCTCAGCCGTCGACATGATTCTTCCTGGTGGTTACAAGCTTCCCAAGGACTCTATCGTTATTCCCGCCCTCCATCACATTCACAACAACACCAAGATCTGGGACAACCCTGCTCTGTTCGACCCTGACCGTTGGGACACTGACCGTGTCAAGAACCGTCCCAAGGATTCTTACATCCCCTTCGCCACCGGTCCTCGCATGTGTATCGGCTTCAACTTTGCTCTCCAGGAGGTCAAGGTCTTCTTGCCCAAGCTTGTGTACCGATACAAGTTTAGTCTTGCCCAAGACGGACCTGTGGAATATGATCCCATGTTCCAGCTGATTCGCCCGAATAATCTGTACGTTAGGGCTGAGAGGAGAATAAAGTGGCCATCAAAGAGCGATTAGACTTGGGTTAGATTTAGAGGTATAGACAAAAGTATATAATAGCATAATGTACAATAGATATTAAATGAGCTGCGATTGGTTCTAGCAAGAT
The DNA here is from genome assembly GCA_004367485.1 of Fusarium citri. Lineage (NCBI taxonomy): Eukaryota > Fungi > Ascomycota > Sordariomycetes > Hypocreales > Nectriaceae > Fusarium > Fusarium citri. Next base: position 58,896 of record QHHH01000194.1, read on the forward strand.
CTGTGATTGCATATGTTGAGTGGGGTCTTCGAAAGTTTATCCTCGCAACGCTTTCAAGGCTGATTCGCGGGATAATAATTCTCTCGGTTCGCCTGTCTCGACAATTCTACCATTTTCCATGACAACAGCAATGTCGAAATCTATGACATGATCTAATCGATGTGTGACTTCAATGACGGTGCGGCCATGCATAACTTCTCGGATGGTGTTCCGTACTTCCTCGTCCGTATTTCTGTCAACGCTGCTTGTTGGTTCGTCGAGAAGGACAATGGTTGAGTGACAAAGCAAAGCTCGTGCAAGACAGAACAGTTGACGCTGTCCAACTGAGAAGCCGAGGGCAGATAGATCTGCGTCCAGCCCTCCACGAGCTTCGACAGTCGGCCATAAAGTTGTCTTTTTCAAAGCTTGGATGAGCATCTCATCTGCTTGAACGAGCTCTTCCGGGACTAAGTTCTTCCGCACAGTACCCGAAAGAGTGACGGGATCTTGAGGTATAGTAAGAATTTGTGATCTGATATATTGTCGTGACATCGTCGCAAGGTCCTGGCCGTCAATACGAATAGTTCCGCTTTGGAGTTCCAAAAGTCGAAGGATCGAAAGAATGAGTGATGATTTACCACTACATTGTCAGCTTTTTCTGATAGATGGGGCGCATCTTACCTTCCAGAACGTCCACAAAAACAAACCTTCTGCCCTGGCTGTACAACCAAGGATACATCCCGCAGAACCGGTTGTGATTCCTCGCTGACAAGATGTTAGCTAAGTCTCACCATAATAATCCACATACCTATATGAAGATGTGATCTCCTCGATTTCGATCTTGCCTGCAGGCCAGTTGTCTGGCATTTCTGTCTCCATTTCCTTGTTTTCGTTTGGTGTGCTACCGATGAATGCTTTGAGTCTGGCTATGGCTCCTAGGGATGTCTCGAGAGTCGTCCATTGATCGATCACTGTTGTCAAAGTCAGGTTGAGACCAAGTAAATTAACCATAGCGAGCCCTATCGCGCCTTCACTTGTCGTGCCTGGAATTCGCAAGGCTATTGTAACCAACAGCACCGCCATCCCAGCGACAAAAAGATCAAGTACTAGTTCAAGCCATCGCTGGATGCAGAACATCAGATAGAAAGGTCTTTGCGATGTGTTCAGCATCTCGAAGCTTTCATTCAAAAGTTCCTTTGTCCAATTGAACGAGCGAACAGTCGATAGACCTGCAGTGATTTCGGCGAATTGTGTGTAGAGTGGTGTTTTTGCTTCTAAGTCAAGAAGCCTCATCTGCCTGGAAGTACGGAGATAGTACTTTTGGATGAGATGCAGCGCAAGGAAGGAAAGTGGGAGGAAAGCCCCATAGTAATTTGCACCGGATGCAACAACTCCCGTTTGTACCAAACCGCGCAGGGTTAAGTCGAGGGTGAGGTAAAACGCCAGAGGAAGCGACATGTCTATCAATGTCATATCTTGGCTAAAACGGTTCAAGATGCTGCCGCTCTCTGTTGTTGTAAAGAAATGTAATGGGGCTCTGCAAACGGCGTTCAGAAGCTGCTCGTGAAGATTGTTGGATGACCTTTCGACGCCGACAATGAGGAAGTAGTCGATGTTCAGAAGTGCCAGAATCATGGAGGATATAGCGAGTCCGACATAGCCTCCTGCGTATCTGGCGTCTTTTGAGCCCTCTCCTTGCTCTGTCCAGATCCTCAACCAGATTTGGGGCATGACTTCCAGTGCCGCACCAACCACCGAAGCTGGAAAGACAATACTGATGACCTTCCAGCCCATTGACCGAACATAAATCTTGTAACACTCGGTATCGCCTGTCTTTCGCGCCAAGTCGATCTCCTTTTTTGGTTCAATCTTGACGATGCTTTCTGGAACAGCCTCAGGCGTTTCAGCGGGCGCGATAGTTTTGAGCTTTTCGCTGGGTTCGAATTCGACGTAGGTGATCTGATTCCTAGTGATATGGCCGTCTTCAATGACTGTGATGTAATTGGCAAAGGCAAGATAATGGACTGATGGTTAGATGAAGTTTGAAATTTGGCTGAGAGGGCAGGCCTACCATTGCTAGTGGTCAAGATAACAGTGCTTGCCCGAAGTAACCCATTTTCCCCAAGAATTCGCTGAAAGACTGTGTCAGCTGTTGTTTTGTCAAGACTGCTGAAGACATTATCAAGAACCAGGAGGCTGCTACGGGAGTAGACAGCGCGAGCGAGGGCAACACGTTGCTTCTGTCCACCACTTAAAGCCACGCCTCCCGATCCAACAACAGTCTCTCGACCATGAGGCAATTGAGCCAGATCTTCTTCAAGCGCGCAAGAGAGTATGACTGTTGACAGCCACCTTTCGTCCAGCTCTGATTGGCCAATGATATTCTTGCTGATTGTAGTGTTCCGAAGCCATGGCACTTGGTCGCAGTAGGCGGGAGAGGTCTCTGACTTGACAGTTCCCTCTGACGGTATGTTCTCCCCGATAATAGCTTTGAGTAGAGACGATTTGCCACTTCCCACCTTTCCCACAACCATGCTGATAGACCCCCGGGGGACTTGCAGATTGATGTCGGTGAGGAGTGCAGTTCCATCATCAGTATGAAAGCTCGCATTCTCGACGGCTATAGCTAGGCCGTCTCCGGGATCCTCAGTCGCCATCTTGTCTTGTTCTTTCAGCAGAAGGAACGCCTGAATCCTGCCACAGCCGGCCACAACTCCGGCAATCTGCATCAAAGAAACAAGAAGCATGACAAGAGGCTGAGTGACTAATGATACCAAGGAAAGTGATGTAAATGCTTCAGCGACGCTCAAGCCTCCATCCGATTTGGACCAGTAGATCGCTGAAAGTATCACAACGATTGGCGTTACCTGAGCAGAAACCATGGCTGCATTGTTAGCATTGTCAAGTAATGGGTGGCAATCTTACCAAGTGTGGTGAAATGCACTAGTAACCATCTGAATTTTGCAGACACCTTCAACTCTTGAACTCTCAAGCCCTGCACGGTTTGGACGAAAAGGTCGGTAAGGCCCATCATCTTGATGCCTTTGATCTGATCCAGCATGCTCGATGTCTCACCCACCCTCCTTTGGACCATCTCATTCCATCGCACCGTTGCTGGTTCCATTGCTGGAGAGATAACCCCGCTCAGAATGGTAGTAACTTCTTTGTTAGCTTAATTACCTCATGGTAGGCTGACTTACTGAGTGTTGGCACCAGCACGAGAAGGCTCGGGTGGCCGACTTGACGGTACAGTAAGTAAATCCCAACGGGAAGTTCAAGTAGGTTCGCCCACATGTCGTGTATTGAGGAGCCAGCAGCTACAACTGTTTCGACATCGGTCGTCATGAGTGTAACCGGCGCAGAGTCCTTGACAGACGTCGTCTTGAGTTTTAGTGTTTTCTTGAAAATCAGCGACACCAAACCGCCTCTATACATTGTGACCATTTGAAACGAGAGGTGCTTATACCATGCTCCAGATATCGCAAGGCCGAGATAGATGAGTAAAGTCGCGCCGATGAGACCACTAGAGATCTGTACCGACGTTTCCTTGCGGCCAACGAAGACGATGATAGATTGGATGAGGAATGGCTGAGCGAAGTTGAAACCGCTCCGAAGAAGTCGAGGAAGAATGCCTGCCATGAATTGCCATTTGTATGCAAGGAAGGTACACTTCAGAAGGCTCAATTGTCCGGTTTTGGGGTCTGCATTCGTCAGCACGAACGTGGAAGGGGTTAAGGACTTACGCTTCTCCCATTGTTCTTCTAAAGGTCCCGTTACATGGTTTGTATCGAACTTCGAATCAATCGCTTGCAAGCCTTCGGTTTCAAGAATGCCGCGATGCCCTTGGAGGAAGAGATTGTTCAGCCACCAGAAGAAACTTCGACTCACAACGCCTGATGAAGTCTCGGGTATCTTTTCCCCTGTTGAGGGCTTTGGCTTTTCTTCAAGGATCAGTAGTACAATTTTGAAAGCAAAAGAGGCAGTAAACACTGCCGCGATGGCCCACATTGAACGTATCCAGAAGGTGCGAACCAGGGCAATGTCGAGAATGACGGTAACGGCAAGGTACCCGCTGATGAGCTTTGAAGGTTTCCTGGAGCTTCTGTGTTCGACCAAGATCAAAGAAGCAAGTGCTACCGATTCAACTACACCAAGTACAGATTCTGCAATGGCCGTCTTGATCGGTTTCGATCGAGACCACAACACGACTAAGGCTATCTGTAAGCAAGCATAGCAGCCAGCCGCAGCCTAATTTGTCAGTGGAAGCAGTAGCAGAGTTCAATTCACCTACCAATTTTAGCCACAATAGAGTTCCAATTTTGGACACCTTCTCATTGTTCCGCAGCAAAAACAGTCTCAGGGGCACCAGTAGAAGAAACAATCCAGTAGGGAGAAGAGATAGGATACTTTGCTCGAAAAGAATCGTGAAATCAAAGACATTTGCCCGATGGGGCCCGAAATGATCATCTGAATCCATGGCTTAAGGTATACTGAAGGAAATGTGAAAGGTCTATGATCAATCTGTTGATGTTTTATAAGTCTTCCTGCCAAGGCGAGCGCTCCAACGAACCTGAAGTAGCTTAGTGTCGATTCCTAGTGGGGTCGTACGGGATACGCAACCAGGCAGTCTATACGTGATACGATTCAGCCGACGGCCACTGCCTGTAAGACGGATGAAAGCGGGACTTTCATTCCTTCCTTCCCTCAGTAATCGGGGTAGAAGGAATCAGCGCCATGCCTAGCCGCCCAACCAGTACCCAAACTTCAGCATCATTCACCATCAACCACTATGCTCTGCGTGAGATGCCGAGAGCTTATTGCTTCTTCCGTTGAATTATCGGATCTGGATTCATTTCCGCACCATACATGTATTGAAGATTTTAGGATCTCGGTAGAGGCAAGATGCATGATATGCGCCATAATCTGGTTCGAATACACTCCGGATGAGCGACAAAAGTTCAACCAGCTTGAAGGATGCAAATTTGAAACATTTGGGCTGATCAATGTTTACGTTATACCGGATAATGAACTGGAGGAGATAAGATTTGAATTTGAACTGGGTCCAGACGCAACGGATGCTACAGGAATTTCTCGCCGAATCATTAAATTTAAGTGTCTCAGAGGTAATTATGCCCAGTCATAAATCCCTAGAAAATACTCACAACGACACAGAGGCAAACGAGCCAGACAATACCATGTATGATCGCCCCTCTCTAGACTCTCTTCGACTCTCAGACACTACAGATTCAGGCGAAACCTTTTCCCTGGCGAATAAATGGATTGCTGAATGCATGGAGAAACATCCAGCTTGTAGTCGTTCGATCGACATGTCGTGGCATCCAACACGGTTACTCAACATCCGTTACTCTGTCGAGAAACAAGAGTGCTTTGTCCACCTTGTGGAATCAAACACCGTGACTCCGTCGGGGCCATACATGACGCTCAGCCATTCTTGGGGCAAAGGCCATATGATGACCCTGACCAAGGAGTCCTATAATACTTTTCTACAAGGGATACCTCTTTCTTCCCTACCGCCAACATTCCGAGATGCTTGCTCTATCTCTCAGCGATTGGGCGTACAGTATCTTTGGATTGATGCTTTGTGCATATTCCAGGACAAGGATGATCTTTCAGATTGGAGCAGAGAGGCTTCATTGATGTATAAAGTTTACTCCTTCTCATATTGCAACATCGTGGCTGCCGATAACGGAAACAGCTCTCAGCCCATCTTCAGAAAGCGAAACCCAAAGGAGTTGAACCCCCCAACTACCGAAGTTTTAGTCCAAACGGGGCCTTTGCACAGAAGTATTCCAACAGAGAAATATATTATAAATTACGTGGGATATTTGGCACCTGTTGATGATGCGCATATCAACACTCGAGGGTGGGTTATGCAAGAGCGTTTTATGGCCCCGAGGGGGCTACATTTTGGTACCAAGCAGGTCTATTGGGAATGCCGCCAGACCATAGCCTCAGAGACCAACCCGGACGGACTTGAGATCTATCGGGATGGAATTCCCTTCAAGCGACTAACAGAAACATCTCGTGGGATCTCTTCCTGGGTATCACTAGTTATGAGATATTCAAAATGTGCGTTAAGTTTTCCCAGCGACAAATTGGTGGCATTTTCCGCTATTACGAGGTTGTATGCCTCTATACTATCCGATGAATATGTTGCAGGCATGTGGCGAGGCCAACTTCGTGTTCATTTACTGTGGACAGTGTACGGCAGTACTATGAGTGAGCATACGCGCTACAAGACATATACCGCGCCTACCTGGTCTTGGGCATCTGTCCAGGGCAGGATTCTCATGGCAGCTTATGATTCCGACACGGTCGAGTATTTATATGAAGTGGATGACTATAAGTTGGAATATGCCACAGAGGACAAGATGGGCGCGATCAAAGCCGGATGGCTTCGTCTTAGTGGACAACTGATAAAATTGAAACTGTTGTGTGAGGGCCCAGGCAGAACGAACATGTGGTCTTTGGTCATTAACAACGTTGAATATGGTCCACTGAAATATGTTGGCGAAAGGACAGGAGATATATCGGCATCGGTTTGGCTTGACGAGGCGCCAGTGGATCCTAATGCGGAAACCGAGAGCGGTTCTTTATACTGCATGTTGACTAGGCATCATCTCTTCGACGAAGTTGGTGATAGATGCAACATGTGGGACTTTCTCTTATTCCAACTGGTGGATGCCACGCGAGGTACCTTTCGTCGAATAGGTCTGGCACGTACAAGAACAGGAGAGGTTGACAATCCGTACCCTGCAGGTAAACTCGTCCATGAACCCTCAGTACAACCAAATCTACTACCTTGTGCCGCGTATGAGGACGGCGTTCACTCTATCTACGTCATATAGTACAGTAGTCTTACGATTTATTAGCCCCAACCTTCTTCTTTACATACAATTTTAGAGAGAATTTGACGCAAAATACTTAGACAACAGTTGTCCTAACAAGTGCAATCTTGTACTAGATAGCTATCAGTTGGCTAAGATCTGAGAGAATGGGTTGGTTAAAGGCAATATATTCAAAAGAACTATTTAGCTACACTCTATGGAATTTTCGAAGGAATAGAAGATTAAGCAGATAGATGAGAAAGAAAAGTGTGTGATCCAAACGATGAAACCCATTCGAGTTTCAAGAGTGATGGCGTGTGGGAACATCAAGCGACATGTTGCCGAGTGAAGACGGCGATTCGATGCAGGAGTAACTGTCAGCAACTTGGACAAAGCAGCTGACAATCTCCAGCTGCAGTAAATCTAGTTCTGGGTAGGCTGAGCGTTGGCAACCTTGGTGGTCTTGCAATCAGATCCCTTACCCTCGGCCTTAGCAGCCTGAGTGGCCTGAGTTCCGGTGCGGACCTTGGTGATGATAGTCTTGGGGCTGGCGGTATCCTTTTTGTTGTCAGAGCCGTTGTTCTCCTTGGTGTCCTTGTTCTCGGTGTTCTTGTTGGTCTCAGTCTTGTTATCCTTGTTCTGAGTAACCTTGGTGTTCTTGCTCTCCTTGGAGCTCTCGTTCTTGTTGTCCGCGGTGTAGCTAGTCTCCTTGTTCTCGTTCTTGGAAACCTTGGTAGCCTTGGCCTGCTCGTTCTGGACCTTGGTAGCCTTGGCCTTGGACTTGGAGTCTTCCACACCTTGGTCATACTGGGCCTTCTCGTTCTCATCATTGCTGACCTTGGTAATCTTGGGCTTGGAGGCTTGGACCTTGGTGGGCTTAGCGTTGGACTTGGCCTTGTTGTTCTCCTTGCTGCCAGACACAGCAGCCTTGGCAGACTTAGTAGCCTTAACGGGAGCGTTCTGAACCTTGGTCACCTTGGAAGCGCTCTCAGAGATCAAGCCGCGAGGGGCATCCTTAGTAGGGGCAGTAGTAGGAACCTGCTTAGAAGAGCATCCCTTGTCAAAGACAAACAGCTTATCGCTACGAGCAGGGATCTTGGCGGCGGCAACCTTGAAGAGCTTGCAAGTGGGAGTCTCAGAGTCATCAGGAAGACCGTAGAGGAAGCTCAGACAAGAGTTGTCGGCCTCGGCAAGAGCCTGACAGTCCTTAGCAGTAGCTGCGGTAGTCTGCTTGTAGGGCTGGACATCGTCATTCGCAGAACCAGAAGCAGCACAGTTGCACTTGGTAGAGCGACGGACAAGAACGTTCTTGGGAACGGTTCCCCAAGGCTGAGCGGTGGTAGGGGCAGAGGTGGGAACACGGTCGGATGCACACTCCCTGTCAAAGACGTGCAGACCATCCTTGCGAGCGGGAACCTTGGAAGCCTGGACGTTGAAGAGGAGGCAGCTGGGATGAGGTGCGCCCTTAATCAGTCCGAAGGCAAAGCTCTTGCAAGCATCGTCCGAGGCACAAAGGGTCTGGCAGTCAACAGCAGTGTCGGCACTACCAGCGTGGTAGGCCTTGATCTTGCCGTTGGCAGACCCAGCAGGGGCGATGTTGCACTTCTGGGTGCTCATGGTGAAGGGGCTGGCCATGACTGAAGCCATGGAGGCGGAAAGGATAGCAATAGAGGTCTTCATGGTGCTTGAATGTTGAAGTTGGTAAAGAAAGTGTAGAAAGTGTTTGAAAGTGTTTGAGCGAGTGTGGTTGAAATGATTGTAAGCGAATGTGATTGTTGGATGATGAGATACTTTGAAAAGACGAGGATGACGTGAAGTATTTATCTTCAAGATTCTCATCCAAGTCATGGACGAGCCCCGACGACAAGAAAGGAGTTCCGTAACTCAATGACAGGTGACGCGTCAGTTACACTACTGATAGTGTATAGCATCAACATTCTGTGAGTCTGCATGAAGATGAAATCAATAGTCTTGGAGCTACTGCGCGATGGCTCCATAGTATCTTGAATAAATTCCATTGAAGCTCGTGATGTGGGAAATGCACAGTTTCCATTCTACCAAACCATGAAGCTTTGACACGACATACGCTTAAGGATTGTTAGGGAGTACCAATGAAATAAATAAAATAAGAGCACAGGATGATCATAGCATTGGCATTATGAAAATGTTCTACTGAGCTGGAGTCCTCGTTCCGGACAGCCGCTGGGAATATGAACCGTATTTCATGTGGATATCATCTATATAAATACATCACAATAGTAAACCACTTTAATCCAATCCTTACACAATAACCATATTTGTATACAATAGTCCATTCCTGTCACTGGAGAATCGCGTTGAGTTCTTCTCTTTTGATGCAACTGACGAGTGAGCAAGTTACCAACCTGCATCCTCACAAGCTCTGCCTGTAAGGACATCACGATGGTAACAGGGGTCAGACCGATCTGTCCAATCCAAAGTCCGATATTCTGTTCCGGTAGACTGGCTTTCATTCTATGGTTCCAGAAAGCTTATTTGTGTTCCTAATGCAAGGTCGGAAAGTGGGCTCATCGAGGTTCCGTTGAAACGAAACGGCCTCAACCAATAAAAGGCTCGCTTTATAATATCATCTCGGAAGTCATCAGACACTTGACTTTAAATGTACAAGTTCGAATCTGATTATCTGACTTTGCTCGGTACAAAAAGTCTGTTGCATGGGGCCCTAGTTGTGGTATGCTCAACCTGATCTATATACATCAGTCAATGAGTTTCGCACGGGAGTTAAGTTTAAACTCTGTGTGATATCTGCGATAAAATTAAAGGATCGCTTTCAGCATAAAGATCCCCAGGGTATGCATGGGATCGACGAGATTCTCGGCTGTGGGGCTAGTAACGCGTGTCTCCGCAGACCGCAGCAGCTAAGAAAGCTTCGCCTCGAACTAGAACAACAAGTGTTTCATGTTTTAGATCAAGGTTCATCATATGCGGCTCTGTGGAGCTGAGCGTGTTCAGTATGTAGACGGCATGTGGGTGACGACTCATGCGTGCGCTGAGGCCGAAAATACCCGAGGTGCCGGGGATCGCTTGCGACTTCCGCTCCCGCTCAAATCTAAGCTGGGATCCTGGAAAAGGATGATTTCCGGGAGCTTGGTAGGGTAGTTGTAAGATTTAACTCCTTGAGACTTTGCTAATAGACAATCCACATAGAGTCTTAGTCGTTTTGGTTGCGAAAGATTATGGTGCTTTGCGTGTAGGCTAGAAAGTCACATCGAACAGTGAGATCTTTACGAGTCCGTCAGCTCAGCCATGTCCAGCTCGATATAGAGCACAGGATCCTGATAGATAATTCTCTGAAGCCAATGTTTTATAGTTACACCATCATATCATGCTTTCAAGCTTATCACATCAAATTTATACTGTTCAGAACATTGAAATGATCGGCCGATCTATTGTCACTAACTAAGGAACTCTAAACAAAATACAAAATCTATATCAAAATCAAACGAGTGTGTGGTACAAGTTCTTTTTGGAGTCCTGGACCTCCCAATTCAAATACGACCCCCAGCACCAGTGTCATCTGCGCAAACAAATTGCTACAGATAAACTCCAAAGGCGAATCGAGTCAAAATAATATGTTTCTCTGGCGGAAACTTAAAGAGCTGGAGCTTTGTTGTGCTTCTGCTCAGGGTTGATGCTGTTGACAGTCTGCTGGTTGGCCTTGGCTTGGTTACCAGTCTTGGCCTGAGCCTTCTGAGCATTGCTCTTGGTCTCAGTCTTGGTACCAGTCTTAGCATCAGCCTTCTCAGAAGGGACCTTTCCACGAGGCTCATCATGGGTAGGCGCACTAGTGGGAACCTGAGCCGCAGTACATCCCTTGGCAAAGACGTAGAGCTGATCATCGCCTTGAGGAACCTGAGCTGGAGCAACTTTGTACAGCTTGCAGACGGGAGTAGATGCGTCGTCAGGAAGGCCGAACACAAAGCTCTGGCATCCGCTCTGTGCATCACAAGCATCCTGGCACTTGTCTGCAGTCTTAGCACTGGGAGTAGCGAAGGGCTTGACGTTGCTGCTGGAAGCTGCAGTAGGAGCAGCGTTGCAAGTCATACCACGAGCAGCCACCTTGCTGTTTGTCTTTCCACGAGGGTCGTCGTGAGTAGGCTTGGACTGGGGAACCTTGCTGCCAGAGCAAGCCTTGTCGAAGACGTAAAGGTCGTTGTTCTGCTTGGGGACTCGAGAAGCCTCAACGCTGTAGAGCTGGCACACAGGAGTGTTGGCATCGGCAGGAAGGCCAAAGAGGAAGCTCTTGCAAGAGGAGTTGGAAGAGCAAGCCTTGAGACAGGCTTCAGCGGTGGAAGCGCTGGGCTGAGAGATGGGCTTGATGTTGGCGTTGGTGGAGGCTGAAGGGGCGATGTTGCACTGCTGGCTGCGGGTGTCGAAGGGATGAGCGAGAATAGCGGTGGCCATAGAGGCAGTGAGCATAGCCATGGAGGTCTTCATCTTGAATGATTGGGAGTGAAAATTGGTTCTAGGAACTTGAAGAGTTGAAAGAGTGTGAAGTTGTGAGTGAGTAAACGATTGTTGTAGTTGTTGGTGATGAGAAAAAGTTGGTTAGGAGCTGGGGAAACAGATCATTTATACCCATCTGGTTGACTTTGATGAGTCCCCCATCCCAACAGTTCCTTGCCTCTTTGCTTGACGCTGACAGAGAAAGAAATGGCCACGCGTAAGCTCAAGTCGTAACTCTGTCCTCGAGCAAAGTCCATCGCTAGAGTCGTTTATCAGCTCAGATCTACTAGACGTCATCTTGCTGACTATACCAGCCGATAGTCATTCCGCATACCGCCAAACAAAGAAACATCAATCCACATCTGATAAACTGACTGTTCACGAAACATGAAACGACCCATTCCTCTAGTATGGGGCGAAGCTTTTTCGTGGTGGAGCATACGCGCAGCTAGCCCCCCAACCCTGCATTAAATATCCCGATGGAAAGCTCCGGGTACTACTGATGTGTAGGGTATTGAAAGCATTATTGAACTTCCATTACTAATTTTGTGGTATCTTCCCTTTTGATATACTATTGTTTAGTGATAGTGATTCAGAACCAGAATGAGAAAAGCACGACTATTTCGCATGACTCTGACGATGCAAACACAATAAGATTTATGCATTAGACACATAAACACATGTCTATTTTATGAATCGATTTGGTCTGATTGTACTAACGGTGCTAAAAGAGTAGACTCCATTATTCTCGGGAACTATTATTAGCTCGGACCGTTTCGTTTCAACGGTAACTCAAACCCAATCCTCCCACTTTCCGATCCCGCATCCGGGGCCGCATGAATCTGCCGAGAAAGATGCCATTCGCCATTCGCAACACCGTCAAGAGCTGGGATGAGGGTTGAGCTAGTTAGTTCTCATAGAGCTGTGTCTAGACGCCTTTGACGAACCCAGGCAAGGAGATCTCAACAATCCTGGATTGGCTTGTTCAAAGAATCGACTTGAGGGCGCAGATGGCCACTGGAAGAGAATTGAAGAGCTACCTTCCATTTTAAATGACTCTCAATGCGGATTGCTTCTAAATACAATTATGTGGTATTCCTGAATAGCTCCAAGCATACTTGCACTCCATTGCCTTCCACAATACCAGCACCAGAAAGTTTCCAACCATTCGGGGCCTTGACGACTGCTGAACTGCCATCCGGGACTAATAATCCGATTGTTCCAGCTCCCTTCTGATCATTGATACATAATTGAGCTGAAAAGTACCCTTGAGGGATTTCGATAGAATACTCCACACTCTCCAGTCCGGCAAGAACAGGCTCTACACCGATTTTTGTCCAGCCGGCTTCAAGTGGATAAACTCCGACAAGATATCTGGGCAATAGGAATACTGGCCAACTAGACCATCCATGCACAAGTGACATGTCATGATTGAAGGGTGTGCCGTCGGTTCTCATGGCTTCCCAATGAGCGCCGGAATAGTTTGGACTGCTCTGGTTCCCCATTACGCCCCATACTTGCGACAATAGCTCCATGGCTTTGCGTCCCTCGTTCTTTGCGAAAAGAGCTTCGAGTGCAAACCCAGACGCGTAGGGACTGGTCAACCCAAAGTTGTCCCACTTCTCGAGACCCCGAAACGCTGGCGGCAGCGAATCTTGGGTGGGAAATATGCCTTCTCCCAACTGGGGGTGGTCTGGAGAGACACCAAGAGTAGCTGCGTAAGCATTCACGTCTTGAAATACACCATTAGCACTAAGGGAAAGTGCTGGCCGTAATGTTCCTTGTTCCTTGTTCCAAAGAACGCGAACTAGGGACTCTTCCAGACTAGATGCTTGGAGGTAGTATCTGGATGCTACCCCATTTTCCGGTGCCATCAATGCCATAGCGTTCAGAGCGTCGAGGTAAGCGAGATTCAGACCTGCGGATACGCCAAAGACGGGACCACCCATGGGAAACCAAGTCACTATTTGTAGTTAGTATCTGCGTAGACAAACAGCTTGTTTTGGAAACATACTTGAAAGATATGGCGGAGCTTCCACAAGGCCATCATCATTCATAAACCGTCTTGTGAACTCCACATGGTGTTCCAGTTGACGGTATAGACTTTCTACAAGAGTTCTATCACCCGAATGCATCCAGTAGTCCTTGATTGAGACCACCAGCAATAATGCGTACGTCAAAGAATAATGACCATAGTATGGTGGTTCATCTAGACCAGCATGCTCTGGGGCTTGTATTGGGCAGAGATTTCCAAGATAGCCGTCGCTAGTTTGATGGCTGGCCAAAAGCTGAATGGTGCCTTTCCAAGACTCAAAGTCCGTGGTGGAGTATGCAATAGATCGACCAGTTACGAAAGCATCGCCACCGAAGGAAGCCCTGTCTCGTTTTGCGCCATCGATAATGCACGGAAGTTTGTTCGACCCCACTTGAAAGTCGTCATATATACGTTCAACATCGCTCAGTAGCATTGAATTCTCGTACAGAGTCTGTCCGCTTAGGCTCTTCACGGAGAGTTGTCGGTAGCAAGCGGTCCATCCTGGTGGCCCACCGAACGCCACGGAACCAGTATTTATGAGGTTGTCGCCGAGCATGGCCCTGATGCGAAGACCTGTGATGGTGACCACCTCATGACCTCGAATCGTTATGGTTATACGGTCCTTGGTCGCCAGACTCTCGACGGTGAACCAGCCGGACAGATCGAGAGTTTCGGGTAGTTGCCAGGATCCTCGGTCGATCGAAGGTAAGATTGATGACTGATTTGCCAGCCCTTCAACAGCCGACAGAGTTCTGCTTCGGATGTCCAAGCAAAAGACCAGGCCGTTTGTAATCATATGTACAGCCCAGCTGATTCCAAGCTTTTCGACTTTTGTCTGGAATGTCACTTTCTTATCGGACCACCTTGTTCCCTGTCTGCAAGGGGCCCAATGGCCGCCGTAGACGCGAGTTCCGTCTTCAGTAACATCCCAGGCGGGAACAGTCTCTCCACGAGCCACCGTGCACATGTCAACTGTGCGAACACCATCTCTCCAGATTCGATTGACGTTTTCATCAGAGCAGTGAAAATTCGCCCTGATTGGAGTCTCGGGACGTGCAAGATGAAAGCCAACTTTGGAAAATGTAATGCTGGCGTCAGGTTCCACCAAGGTGACCTTCTGATATCTCTGCGATGCTTGAGCAAAGCGAGCTTTCAACGTCTGGGTATCGTTCGTGGCGGTGGCGTCATAACGGCAGACCCTGTAACTATCCATAGCATTAGAGAAAAGGAAAAACGGTCCATCGCCTGTCGAACCACGGTTAGCAACAATAGCGGCCAAAGATATCAGGTGAATCATGGTACCATTCTCATTATCGATTCCTTCTATTGTTTCGCTGTAGGTAACCTTGAATGTTATTTGTCGTTGGCCTTGAGAGGCTGAAGCAGAAGTGATAGTGAATATGGGAAAGCCACCCACGCAGCGACTGTAGTCCAAAACAACCTCAGCATTGATGGAGGACCCCTCGTTACTCAAGCTAAAGTAAAAGGGCTCAGCGCTATGCTGTACATCTCCGGAAGAGCGTAAGACGTGTCTCGGCTCAAGGAACTCAGGAGTGTTTGAGGTTTCTGAGGAGTACTTCATGTTGAGGTCAAGGCTGAAAGCCAGTTGGCTTAGAATGTCAAACTTGTCGTTTAATTTACAAAGTATTATTCGAACACATGAAAGCACCATCTTAAGTCAATGCTCGCTCTGAGATGCACCGAGTAGATGCACCGAGGGTTCAATATTGCCCTAGTCGGGATTTCCGAGCGGCATCGGGATATCCGGGTTTTACTAAAACGCGGGGTCCCCAGATAAGATGGTCCCGAGTTTCTGGGGAACAGCTAGCATGGGTAGGCAGTTAGATCTCGAACGGTAAGGAGGAAGCTTAATATCTGATTCACTCCTCGTAAACCATAAAAGGAGGTTTCCATCCGGGGCTGTTGTCCCTGCTCCTCCATCTCAACATCAACAATTCTTGACGTGGTCTATTCAACCTTACCACCCTACTCTTCTTTTCTTATTCAAATGGCCAATCATCGGGATTTTGGTGATGATACTCAGCTTGAGAAGGCTGAAGTCACTCATGCTGAAGATGCTGTGGCTAGTCATGACCATCAAATCACTACGTGGGAATGTGCTCGCAAGAATCCAAAAGCAATACTCTGGGCTCTCTATGCCAACCGTATGTCTCTTTGTCCTATAGTCAAAGCCTCTGACTAAACTCTGTATAAGTGGGAGCGACCCTTGTTGGTTATGAAAACCTTGCTCTAGCTGTTTGCCTCGCGTTACCGGCTTTCCAGTAAGACTCCAACCACATAATATCACTCTGGACTTTGACCCTAATATTCTATAGGATGAAGTTTGCCAGTGAGGTTGACGGGAACCTCATCATCCCTGCTTACTGGCAGTCTCTTTGGAACGCGACATATAATATCATGCAGCTATTTGGTTCCCTCTCAGCTGGCTACGTTCAAGATAAACTTGGTCGACGCTTAGTCTTTCTTTTCGGTATCATCATTGTCTCTTGTGGAATTGCAATGGCCTACCTGGCCGAGACACCGGCCCAGTTCATGGGTGCCAAGATCATCTCAGGCTTTGCCGTTGGTGCGTTCCAGGCAACATCACAGACTTACGTCTCTGAGATTACTCCTCTGCCTCTTCGTGGTATTGCCCTGTCTCTAAATATCTTGATGATGGTAAGTATATCCTCCCTCGACTTCCCTTTATGGTCTGTCTGACTCTGAACGTAGAATGTTGGTTTTCTCATCGCTATATCCACAACCTACTCTCGAGTCAAAATCATGGACGAATCCGCATTTCGAGTCGTATTTGCCGCGGCATGGGTATTTCCAGGATTACTTGCACTGGGGCTTCCCTTCCTTCCTGAGTCACCATACTACCTCATCATGAAGAACGACCATGATCAGGCATTGAAGCATTTGACCAGACTCTCTTCGGTCGACGAAGACCTCGACGCCCGATTCAAACACATGAAAGATACAGTTGAGGCTGAGCGTCTTCTGTCCTGTGAGAAGGCATCTTTCCTGGAATGCTTCAAGGGAGTCAACTGGCGCCGCACACGAATTATCTTGATCTGCATGTATATGCCGCAGATTGCAGGTGCAAGCTTGTCATCCAACGCTCCATACTTCCTTAACCAAACTGGTCTTAGTAGTGGTTTGATCATCAAGCTCATGCAGATCGGATTGGGTGTTTCCATCCTGTCATCACTGGTCAACATCTACTTGATGACGCTTTTCCGACAGCGACCACTTATGTTCTTTGGCATGTCTATCTGTGCTATTATCTATCTTATCATGGGTGTATCTGCCTCATGTCCTCAGTCTGAAAAGACCCTGCTGGCTATCGGTATTGTCATGCAATTCACCTGTCTTGCCTATGGTCCAGCAATTGGATCTAGTCTCGCTGTGGCAGGTGAAGTGTCTGCTTCCAGACTGAGGGCCAAGTCACAAGGAATTGCCTTTGGCTTTCAAGCTCTCTCGAGCACTGTGTGGGTTACTGTTCTTCCTTACATGTTCAACAAGGACCAAGGAAACATGGGTGGTCATATTGGTTGGGTGTTCTTTGGCATGACTGTTTTGATGATCCTTGTTGTCTACTTTGATGTTCCAGGTACAAGAGGGAGAACATTTCATGAGCTCGATACTATGTTTGAGAGAAAGGTATCTGCTCGTCATTTTGAGGATTACAAGGACCTATAGACATTATATGCAAAGGACTTTTTGGCGAATGAGTTACAAGCAGAAGGGTAGGAGAAAATTCTGTCACAGGCAGGAAGGCATTTTAGCATACTTCATACCGTCCTTTGGCCACTCTTACTTTGATATGTATCGCCTCTCGAGCTGCACTGATCTCGGTGCGTTTTAAGCCACACCTGAACCTCACATTGATTACAGTCCCGCGAGTGCTCGAGAGCCAGTATGCATTAGTACGATAAGAGTTGTGTTTGCCACTCATTGGAAGCCTGTTCTCCCACAATGGAGCATCCTGTCCATGCTCTTCACCCGGTTGTGTGGCATATGAGACATGCTCAACACGTATTTCCTGATGTAGCAGGGTGCTTCAAGCCAAACAAATCACTGAAGGTCACGCATTAAGGTCGTTCGACACCTTCTGTTGACCTCTCTGTTGGTCCGTATGTATGCGATTGACTCATCTGGATCTGCCTTAGACAAATGAACTAACAGAGACGTGCATATCACCATTAGTATAGAAAGATGCGATTGGTGTACTGATTGTTTTTCGACCCCCCTTGTCACGGTTACCCCGCTCCAAAGGGTCACCTGAAGCAAGTAGATAAAGCCTTGTCGAAAAAGGCAGAATGCAGTAACGGATTGCCGTCTACAAAGAACACCCTCAAATTGTGCCTGGTTCAATGCAATATTAATCGCCGTCGTATAAGCCAATTTACTAGATCGCCCCTGGCTATCTGGCAATTATCTTTTGGTAACAGATCATCCAGTTGTGGATGGACATCTGTTCTCTGATATTCATCGCCTTTTGATTGTTTTGATCGCGCTTCAAAATAATCAACATCAAACTACCATGTCTATTGGAAAGATCACTGGTTCTCTCAGTTCGTTCACCGTCGAGAATACGGCCGCGCTTGTCAATTTTAATGTCGATCTCACGCTGTTCCGGTGCGAGCCCTTGGCAGAATTCAAGCCTATAGGATCTGCTTTAACCACAAGAAGAAAGAAAGAGGCCGAGACTGGACAAACCCACAAAACAGCCTGCAAGTTGGGGTTCCTTCTGAACGATGTTATTCCAGACACGCCGTTGCTGCGCAAAGCGTACGGCAGCCGTGTGAGCGAGATTCTATCCAGACCGGATATCAACCCTCTCGGCACCGATGACGATGGCCCGTTTCAGCCATTTATAGGTGCCGACTGCACCAGCATCTGGGCCGCTGCTACTTCAGGAGATGCTGCGATCGGAGTTCTCCTTCTCACTTGCATGTTGGCTCATGCTTTCGACGCCAAGAAAGCCGTGTCTATCTGGTCTGAACTCATAGACCAGCGCAAGCGCAACATCCAGCATCTGTTGGAAACTGGGAAAATAGTGAACCCGAATACAGTGGTCGCATGCAACCAAGAGATCACCAGGGCTGAACTCAGGACATGGGATGCAAGTGCCCGATCCTGGCTACGAAGAGCTGACCTGGCGATGACATCCCAAAAGACAAGATTTACTCTTATTGCTGAGAACATAGCAATCCCCTATCCCGGGGGTGGTACAATGTTTGAAAAGGTTACAGCAACCTGGACAAGAGCTATGGAGGTATTTGAGAAATTACTCGATAATAACCCTCAGCAGGCTTGTGATCGGGCAATTATTTCTGGAATTTACGCATGGCATCTCTATCCGGATCTTGTTGTATTCCAAACAGAAGCCAAGAAGGTGCCCTTCAACGATAGTCTAATTCCAAACTCTGGAGTTCTAAGCCTAGGACTAGAGTATAGAGGCATGCCATCCGACAGTTTCATCCATTGGTCCTTAGCTTTGTCTCACCTGAGGTACTATGGAGATCCCGTCCAGGTAAAGAGCAATGAGATAGTCACCCGCATACGTATGCGAGACATGTGGCTTCTTGCGCTTGGCTCACTACTTGGCAGTTGGGACGTGCCGTATACGAGTCTGAGTACTGGCATGGCGTGGTTCGAACAACTCGGGCAAAGATTACGTAGCAGCACTCAAGGTAACCGAATCGAACTGTCCTGGGTGTTGCGACTCTGCAACGCAGTCACTGGCCTATCTCCTGAGCAGGCTGATACTGCCCACAGGCTCGTCAAATACGGTTGCAGACGAGGTGGTAATCTTTTTGGGATTGAGGGGTCAGTTCCCACTCAGATAGCCTTCTTTGGCCTATGCAGCCCAGCATTCATCAGTTCCATGAACCAAGAGGATGAATATGAGGTTGGAATAGAATGGCTTCGGAATGTGTCTGTTCAAGCGGGTATTGATGTCGGAGACGTGGTTATTTCACACTCAGGAAAGCTTGGATCTCACGACTACACTGAGTGGATCACAACACAACCCATCAACCTTCGGCTCACGCGAGACGAGAGCCACCAGGAGATGGCGGGTGATGAACAAGTTAGCTACATGAGGTGGATTCATTGCCCACTAGATGATGACGACCTGACGACACGTTTGATGCTGGAAGAGAGGGCTAGATCTATCCGAAAGCGCGGGGAAGCTTGCAAGCTTGTCACTCACCACGAGGGCTTTCTTCACAGTTACCCCTATCAAAAACGTTTGATACGCACTTGGCATAACCCGCCACCAATCTTCAAACTATACGAGTCCCAAGAGAGAGGGGAGCAGGAAGATTTCATGAATTTCATCAGTCTTCATGACAGAGGATTTAGTAACTACGAACTTCGGATCAGAACCAAGAAGAAAGGTGGGCAACAGTGGCTCACTATTCTTCGAGAAGCTATCAGAGTTCGTTGTGACATGATTAAAGGGCTAGAATGGATAGCGGATCCAAAAAGTACAGACAAAGTAGCGGAATATCTACTCTCATATCTCAGCGTAAGTTCAACAGCACTCCAAGTAGAGTATGCGCACTAATTCACATCCCAAGCAAAATCAGCCTGTTTTTACCCGAGAACGCAATCTAAAGCGAAAGCGACCGTCGAATTCGCCAGAGCCGTCATCACACCAATACTCCTTCCAGAGTGCCTTCGATGTGATGACCAACTTCGTTCCGAGGCCTCCCGAGATGATAGTTGGGATGAGGGCTCTGGAAGTGGCACACAAACTATACGAAACACTACCAGGAGCAACAGTCTCCCTGCGTATTATCGAACAGAACTTACTCAAGGCGCATTGGCTACCATCTTCTATGAAGAGAATACTAGATTTGGTGTCGACAAATTCAAGGAAAGATGCATACAATGAAATAGCCTCTACTCCAGTTGAGGATCACATCAAGGATATGACCCGCCAGGACTCATTCGCATGCGTTGCTATGTTCGAGTCAGGTCACCTCAACATCGATCCGTCGCGCCTAACAGAAGTTATTGCTTTGTGTTATGAGAACTCAATATTTGTTGCCGAAATATTGCTTCGTGATCCTAGTATAGATACATCGACACTGGGCCTCGCTCACCTGGTTGGCAATGTAGGACATGCTGGTATGGTCTTTATGGTCTCACCCATTGAGCCCCGCGTTAGGCCAGCCCAACATGATCCATCTCTGATTGATCATCTAAGATACGACAATAGTGTCGTGGATAAGCTACAGGGAACTTCCCTCCACCTTTCCTTCACGACGTGGAAGATGCCGCTTGACTGGGAAACGACTGGAGAGATAGACCAAGAGGTTTTCCTCCTAGAGTCCGTTGTGTCGGTGCAGGACAAGGGAACATGGGTAGCCGATATCGATGTTCTCGAAAGGGAAAGGGAAGTCATCGAGATTCTTAAGTTTACATGTGGTTGTTTGGATCCCCATTTCCCAGCTGATGCAGATGCAGTCTCACTTGATACGTGGGAGGAACTTCTCGATCCTCCTCCTTGCGTCGGGATCTTCAGAGCAAAGGATAATTGGGCAGCTCGACTTGCGGCGGTTTCTATCCTGATTCAACAGGGACGTAACCACGTTGCAGTTATCGTTGACGGTGATAGAGTGTGTTGGAGGTGCTTGAACGAAACGTATGCTGAACCGGAGCCACATTTCCCTCAGGTAGTCATCTACTGAGCTAAACTGTCTACACGAGTTCAGAACTGGAGGTCTATCAATAGTATATCTAAAATATTGTGCGAAATACCCCAAGAATTGAGTCTCACGTGGGCTAAAGGTTTGCTAAGAGGTTGAGATAAAGGGTTACGCAAAGTCAATTGTTAGCAGTAACCGTTCAGCCCTATGACCAAGCTTTCAACGGCCAACAGTCGCTGGCGCAACAGCCCGAACAAACTTATCGATAAGGGTATCACCGCACGGGTAAAGCTGTGGTTAGTGCATTACTCCGCCGTAAGCACTAAGCTCCAGCGCGATTCCTTCAACGCGTCAATCCTCAGCAGATTCAGCTCTTGGTCATCGGGCACAGCCAACTGAATTAATCCATTTACCAGGTTTGCAGGTCCAATGATCCATCAAGCTTGCGACGCCTCCAAAATGGCTAGCTCAGACCCATTTTCCCAAGTCAAACCAAGTTACGGAACAGACTGCGCCATGCCAAAACGAAACATGGATTCATCCTAATAAGCAAGGGGCCCCTAGCTTTACGAATTCCTTCCAATCTGCTCGGACTCACGAATGCGACCTTCATCATAATATCACAAATTTATTTCTCTTCACTGCCTCACGATCCATTCCTTGAAAAACGTAAGTATCGGAACAACAGCAGCTCAACATGTCGCAACAAGCGACTTCTTCAACGCCTGTCGACCCAGACGCCATCGCGCCTCCTTCATACACAGCTAATCCCAACACTGAACCGCCTACCGACGAGAAAATCGCAATTGAGTTTGTCTTCCCCGCTCAATCAATCACACAACAAGCTAACCAGTCATCAGACAGCGACACATCAACGACGATAACCTCCCCGAAGTCGTAACAGAGTCAACATTCCAGCATCATCCTGCGCAACCGAGCCCCCAAACGAGTCCCCCTCCACCCATCGCGAGTGTCTCCCCCGAACCTTCGAGCGCCATGTACAACGGAACACAATCGCCTCCGATCCTGCAGCATCCTGCCCATGCGCAGCAGCAGCAGCAGCAATATGCCGGCCAAGAGTCGATGTCTATTCCGATGCAGCAACAACCTCCCATGCGCCCTACCGGTCCCACGGTCACTCCGCTTCATTTGCTAGAGAACCAAGCCGATTCCGTCGACTGCCCATTCTGCCAGCGACAAACCGAGACCAAGGTCAAGAAATCAGCGTCTGGAATGACACAGTAAGAGTCCCTCCCTGGCCGCGCACAAGACTTGTCTAACTAATACAGCATCTACGCTGCGGCGCTCTTTTTCGGAACCCTTTTCGGCGTCATGTGTCCCTACATCTGCCACTGCGCGCCAAACATCAGCCATTACTGCAAGAACTGCGGGCGCAAAGTCGCATTCAAAGAATACAGAGGCGAGATGAAAGCTTTGGGTACACCGGATCATTTAAGGGAGGCTTCAAAGTATGCTCCTGCTGAGCCTGCGCAGAAGTAAGGTGCTTTCGGGAGGAGTAAATGGGATCTAGGCGTTGGATGTGTACGAGCGATAATAATTTCTGTATATCTACTGCTCCAAGGGTTCGTCTTCGGCAAGCAACGGCGCTCTCTCGGGAGTCTTTTTGTCCTTCTTTATTCCATATGATGCGACTGTGTAAATGCCAAAAATACCCATCAATGTACTGAACGCAAATGCGACGATACCTTTCGGCGTGAAGCTGGGGATGTCAGTGGGGATCATTAATGATTGGGAGCACACATACCCGTCAGGAAGACGCGGTGGCGGGACGTTTTCGCCAGAAAGGTCAGAGAGATCAGTGTTTCCAGCAGCATTGCCGACTGTAGGAACACCGCCAGCTTTACAAGCGTCGAGGTGATTCTTGGGTAGCTCCAGAGAAGCCTGCAAAGCGAGAGGATCTTCAACGAATGTCGCGATCAACCCAGACGTAACGTGCCATTCGATATGGCAGTGGAACAGCCAAACACCTGACAATTAGCGACGCTCAAAGCTCAACTTTCAATCGGCAAACATACCTGGGTTATCGGCCTTGAATCGAAGCACCGCATTTCCATTTCCTCTCACGACAACAGTATCTCGTCTCATAGGTGTCTTGGCAAACTTCTCTGAGCCAGAAAAATCGCCGTCATCGTCTTCACTTCGATGAAGGACTTGGAAATGATGGCCGTGCAGATGGAATGGATGTCGTCCGTCGTCCCTGTTGTTGACAACAATTTGGACAATCTCATCCTTCTTCAAAACGAAGCTATGCGTATACGTTCCATAGATTTGCGGGTTCATTGCCTCTTTGCCGCTTGTCAACGCAGTATATAGCGTAGGCACCTTGGGAGCCCGGTAAGTGATATTGTTGAAGAAGGCATAGTTGGCGCCGTCGCGGAGATTATCCATGACCACATCCAGTTCGATATGCTTGCTAGGTTCAGGGAGCAAAGCCATCTCATCGTAAGGTACAAGATCCATATCATCATGAGGGTCGAATTCGTAAACGGTCGATGGTTTGGGAAGGTCTTTTTCTTGATCATATACCAGCCATCCGGTGACATTCCAGTTGAGATCATCGGGAAGTACATCGAAGAGGTCCTAAACGGTCAGCTATGTAAATCAAAGAGTGGTCAACTTACTGTATCCATGCTTGACACGATGGGAAAGTTGGCCGAAGCGTCCTGCTTGGTAGCAACCAAAACACTGCATCGCTGACCAGCAGATAGATAAATCATGTTAGCCGCAGCTGGCTTCGTGTATGCGCCGTCCACCTCAACGATAGTCATGTTATGACCTTCAATCCAAAAGAAGTGTCCTGCAAATGCGGCGATGTTGGCCAGTCGAAGAAGATATGTTTTTCCAGGTTGGACAGCAACCTTGAGGTCCTGAGTCTCGTTGATGAGAGCAGCCTGAGGGACTGGTTCGGCACCAGTTGGGTTTCCCTTTCTGAGAAACTCGGGAATAAGAGTCTGCATCTGGTCGTGATACCAATCTGAGACAGTCATGATGATTTCCTCGTCATATTGGTCTTTGAAAGGTGACTCTGGGTCATGAATGATAAGAGGACCGCGAAGGCCATCAGGATATTGACTCTCAGTGTGGGAGTGATACCAATAAGTACCAGGTTGAGTAATCTAAACGATCAGCTTCATCCTCTGCTCATACCATGGATACATACCGTAAAGTTGTAAAGAAAAGACTGTCCAGGTTGAATAGCACACTGCGTAACCTGCGACGGTCCATCCATATGATTGGAACCATTCATAAACAATCCATGGAAGTGCAAAGACGTGCTCTGATTGCCCAGATTATTTCTGGCATTCACCAAAACGGTATCTCCAACATTAGCCTCAATCCTGGGGATCGGCCACACCCCATTTATGCCAATCGTGGGCCTCTCAAACGCCCCATCAGGATTCGCCCTGACCCATTCAATAGTGAAATCATAAGACACCGTCGCAGCCAAAACGGCCGGTGCAAAAACCACGGCCCATCCGAACCTCATCGTGTTGTTTGACTGAGTGAAAGTGAAATGAGAACCCGACAGTCGGATTAAGCGTGGAGACGCGAACCGGGATCTTATCAATCAGATAATCCGATGTCGGTTAGAAGGGGTTCATAGCACAGCACACCTTGTTTATTTCGCGCAGGTACTCGCATTTAAAAACTGCACCAAGGGCTTCAGAGTTTTCGTCCAAGCGAACAGCTGACACTGACAGGCGTTAAAACAACGCGTGATTCGACCTGAAGAGAACTAAGTGGGCATCGTGTGACCCTTAGTCCTGAACCGGCCGAGGCAATTTCGACACGGGAGCCTTGGCGAGTAGGTGTGGAGAGTCAGAATAAACTCATATTTCTTATCTGATCCGATCTTTTCGATAGCAAACCAAACCAATCCTCATCTGCTTCAAGCTCCAAAGATGCTCGAATTGTTCTCGGTGCCCGTGTTTGTCGTCGTCTTTCGAGAGACTCTCGAGACGGCCATCATTGTTTCTGTATTGCTGGCTTTTCTCAAACAGACCCTTGATGGCTCCCAGCGCGATGCGAATCTTTACAAAACCCTGCGGACACAGGTGAGTTCCTCGTTTCTCCATCCGTATGTTGAGCGTTACTAATTGACAGGTCTGGGCTGGAACTGCGACTGGCTTCGTAATCTGCGCCGTTGTCTCTGGTGTGATCATCGGCACATTTTATATCCTCGGCAGTGATACCTGGGCGGATCATGAGTACTACTACGAAGGAGTGTTTTCGCTCATTTCAGCCATCATCATTACTATCATGGGCGGTGCGTTGCTGCGTGTAGGAAAGATGGAGGATAAATGGCGAGCCAAGCTGTCCAAGGCAATTGAAGCACCTGTGACAGCCCAAGGAAAGAGGGCGTGGTTGGTCAATTTCTTCGAGAAATATGCCATGTTCGCGTTGCCTTGCATCACTGTCCTTCGCGAAGGTATCGAGGGTATTGTTTTCGTTGCGGGCGTCTCATTCTCCGCGCCCGCCTCAGCCGTGCCTTTGCCCGTCATTCTGGGTTTGGCGCTTGGTGGGCTCGTTGGATACGCTCTCTACCGGGGCGGCTCTTCAGCAAGGCTGCAATATTTTCTCGTGGCTTCAACATGCCTGCTGTACCTTGTCGCAGCCGGTTTGTTCTCCCGCGCCATCTGGCTTTTCGAGCAGCAGCAGTGGAACAAGGTTGTCGGCGGTGACGCTGCGGAACTCGGAGATGGGCCAGGATCGTACGATATCGACAGGAGTATTTGGCACGTCAATGTGAGTAGCGCTGCCTATCCCCTCAAAGCAGACTCGGCTGACAATACAGTGCTGCAATCCTCAACTCAACGGCGGCGGAGGCTGGGCCATTCTCAATGCTGTCGTCGGGTGGAACAACTCTGCTACGTATGGATCTGTTCTCGCATACAATCTGTACTGGGCATTTGTCATTGCGCAGTTTTTCGCCATGTCGTACAAGGAAGATCACGGTCACTGGCCTCTTGTCAAGCCCAAGGAAGATCACGCAAGGACAGATTAGAATAGATCAATGTACTAGTCCAGTGAAGAAAGAAATCCCGTTACAATCGTGTTCGTTGTTGGTACAACCATATGCATACATGCGCGCCATCCATAATAATCCTGTCAATCGCTCAAACATTAGTCCTCCGAACGAGGCCTCTTACGAGGTCGGCCAACACCTCGCGCGCCCTTGCGCTTCCCGTTAGAGCTGTCCAACAAGTCCTTGGCCTTGAATTTCTCGAGCTCAGCCCGGGCAATCCGGCTCAGAAGCTCCTCCTTCTCCCAGGTACTGTCGTTCTGGGGGTATCCGACCCATTGGACCTCGTACTTCTTGGCCTGTTTGGGGTCACGTCTCAAGATCTTGAAGACATGATAAACATCGAGCTTTGTGGCAGCATCACGACCGCCAAGCTTATCCCAGTACTTGAACACCATGGCGGGTACATCTTCCTGAAGTCTCCATTCTGACTCCCATGTAGTCTCTCCTCCATCCCAAAGAACTCGGATGTCGACGCTGGAATTAGCTTCGTCGACGCGGTGTTCAACAAGGACATCGACCTCTCTCTCCTCGAACCCAGGATCGGCTTTTGCTTCGTTGGAGACTCCGTTCGGGGCACCGTTCGGCTCAGTAGCGTCGCCTTCTGCGGGAGTTTCGTTGGCCAGTGCGATTTCGTCTTCGGCTCTCTTGGATGCGCTGCCCGTGGCTGTCTTCCCTCTAGGGGTACTGGTTTTGGGTGTCCCGGTGCGAGGAGTTCCGACGCGCGGTGTACCGGTTCTCAAAGCAGGAGAAGCCTTTGTAGTGTCAGACTTCTCGCGATGAGCAAGACCGTCCTCCTTGGGCGTGGCAGGACGCATGTTGTCTCGTGTTAATCGTGGAGAGTCGGGAATTGCGTATGGGTCTGATAGTCAGCGCGGATAGGCTTTAGGATAGCAAGAAAATAAATACCTGAAACCATGACAATGAAGTTCAAAGTCTCAAAGTCGCGGATTGACTTTGGTCGATTCTGGACGTTGAGGGTGGTGGGTGCGCTATTGCGTCACTGTGTAAATAGAAGCTGCGCAAGGAAGGTGGGCGCGTTGGCGGGAAACGCGTTTTATGAGGAAGGTGACCTGAAGCTGAAGGATTTATATTCTGGATTAGGGGCTGAGGCGCCACATTCAGCCACTGCGCGGAACCGCTGACTTCCCTGTTTTATTTGTTTGCATTTTATTTGGATATGGATGTCCTTATCTGTTTCTTTGTGTTACGTCGATTACTCTATACGTAAAGATTTACTCAGGATCGTGGAGGCACGCTGGCACGTTGCAGATGGAGCTATAGCTGCATTGACCTGCTAATGATCGTCAACTGTCCAATTTGATGGGTCACCACATCGACTTAGCAAGCTCTCACCCTTAGTCACCCAATCAATCGCTACTGACAGAATTCGGTCCAGAGTGAATCCAATTATGGGTTTCAGTGTGGCTGAGTCAATAGTATCGTATCGTGCGAACTGCAGAGTGCCTAACCATGTGGAGCCTCTTATCGGCCAACTGTAGCTGTGTCATGATACGGAGGCTGGAGCCCGTTACAGGCTTTCTTCATTACCTAGGTAATTAAACGCAGTATTCGGATTGAACACCTCTGCATGGCCTTCAGTTATTCATTTGTATGAGTTGCACAAACCCTAAGCCCTATACACTGTCCCTGAGTAGTAGGTAGGCTATATATCATGGTTGCATCCAATCATGTGGATCAATTCATGACGTCTATTTCATGATGAGTGTTGTTGATAAGACTGTATCCCGTCCAATATGGTCAATTGGAGGATTGTGCGTATTTTTCCACTTAGTGATTGAGATGTGAAGTTACTGTTCAGGCTTGGGAGGCCTCTGGGAATACATGTGCTTTTGCAGCCTCGTGTTGGTTGTGAAAGTTGTTGGTATGAAGGCGTTGATAGGTTGGGCACGGTAACAATGAAGGCTACTAACTATGCAGTGCCCAATTGCCTTCCACAAGACAATTCATATTTTACTTTCCAATACACGTCCGTAGTAAATACACAAGACTATAATATCTATTTTGGAAGTATCTCTGTGTAAATGACGAGTCGTAGTCATGCCATCATGTTGATGCTGAATTTACCCTATAGGCGACGAGATGAGCCAGTCGTCAAATTATCGCAGCTACCCCATCCCTTCCCTCACAACACCTATAGCTCAAAACCACTGTTTCCTACGTGAAAGAGAGAACCCCTTTTGGTTCTTTACGCTCAAAGGTCTTCACCGACAACTTTGCAACCTGCTGTTTCGATCGGAGTTTGGTTGCAATCGCGCTCTTGCTGATGCGAGATCCATCTTAGACCTCTAAATTGTGTTGTGCTGCAGCAGAAACACACGGGCAACAACCAAACGAACGAACAGGTAACTAACGCGCTACACCTTCAAATAGCTTTCGAAGCAAAACTGAGTAGGTACCTACTAGTGAATTGATTTAAGCATGAGCCACCGCGGCCCGAAATCGGGACCCTAGGAACGTCCCAAGGAAAGTCACAAACGCGCCGCTACAGAATGGATAGCAAGAGGCTGAGAGCCCAGACAAGTCTATGGGTCATGGAATGTATCCACCTGTGAGTGAACCAGGAACAGCTTGAGCCTGGCGCATCGCATGAAATAAGGTGAACTGTAGGCGCGCAGGGCTGCTTTCTGGAGTTCCCGCGCGGCTTGACGCGGTAAAGTAAGCAATCAAACTAGAACACCATCCATTCTGACTCAACGAGTGTTGCTGTTTGTACACAAAATGAGAGCCCATCATTTGTTTGCCTTGCTCCGGAGATGACCAAGGTATCTCACAGTACTGCTTCAGACCTTGACGACATTTCATCCGCCAAGTCTTACAGCAGCACTTCACAACAGAAGAGAAACAGGGAAGAAAATTCTTCTGCTACAGAAAATAACGCCTTTGACGCCAGTGGCTTTAGTGGCCGGTAGATCACTCTAGGGGTTGGTTGGTGTCTGCAAGCTAACGCCACACTTGTCAATTGTACAGTAGCGCTGAGCTGAAGATTGATGGAGTCACTCTGCTCGTGTGAGCTGTGTGGTGCTAGAGAATGCATCGCGTGTTATGTAGTTGATTGGAACCTCTATCTTTGTGATTATGAGCTGTAGATTAGCCTGAATTAGTGTCTATCATCTCATCCGTCTGGTGACAGAAGAGCTAATTGACTGCTCAAATCCGAGCAACTGAAGCATATTGGCATTCACACCAAAGGGGGCTTGTGGCAAAAATAAGCAAAAATATTGATGGGCAACAGTCAGATCATTGAGAGACCTGGCAAAAGGACCTTGCAAAGATGGGTTCGAGACTCATCATACCGACCTAGCCTGGACACGGCACCCTTCCATAAACAGGACAACTCATCACGACTTGGGAGGCAAGTATTACATATAGCACATGTCGCTTGTATTATTGTTAGCTAATGGCTAAGGTGTAGAAGTGGTTGCTAGGCATGAATAGGCAGTTGACAAGAAATGCCAGGATTGACGTGGTCAGAGACAAGTATGGCGATATCCTCCCACATTCATCCCACGCTCTATCCCGCGGGCTGCATGCAGTAGCATCGGGGAGATGCCTTGATCAGGGATCTTCGGGGAGTCCAGCCCTATGAGCATAAGTGATGATCATGTTGATGGTGGTGAGATTGTTCCTTCAGGTGTGCTGAGCTATACAACACCCTGTCCTCCATTAAGCGTCGGGACACCCTTGGGAGTGTGAGCTTTGGAAGTGAGCCTTGGGAGGGTGAATGAGCACAATTCGCCATATCACATCATCTAACATGGCACCTGGTGATCCAACCACACTGTCGAAACACCAGAATTGGAAGTTACGTTTGAGATTGATGTTGTGATCACAAGCATCACCAACAACCTCGTAGACCATCCTAGTCGACGTCCCACCCAGCCGGACATCCGAAAACGAGGATCCACGGGGAGTTGTTACAAAAAACAACGTGCCAGATCAATCACACCCCAAGAATAGCAGGTAGTTAATATAATGGACCTCCCAAAAAGAGCCTCAAATCCAACCCAAGCCCGTCAAAAGAAGTGAGGTTAAATTGAATCGGAGCCCACGAGGCCGGGTCCCTACACCGAACCGGCCAATGCCCGGGGAGACTCCTACCATCCATGCCGTTAAAATACCTAGAGTGGATAGTTTCTGCATTTTTGACAGTCGCTATTGGTTCTGAGGAAATAAGCGTGCGATCACCCAAGATCGCGTCATCGTCCTAGTCGATTTAATTCACCAAAAGCTTCAGATGCAGAGATTTTCATGACACATTAGCTTGCCTCCCAAGACCGACGGCAACCTCCAGCCAAACCTCTCAACCAGGAACACTACCAACACCCCGTCAAACTGTCGCATTCTTATTCGCTGCTTGACCCAAAATGGCACGATTCAGACCGAACCGTTCCCTACTCTAATTGATACCTTGTATCGGGCTTGTCTTTTTCTGGTTGCCTTCTAGACTTTTGAGGATCAAGAGGCTCCGCTGCGGTGTGGATACAACGAGTTTTCCCAATTTTGCCTTCCCATGGGGATGGATAGAGACGGGGTCATGGTCCTGCCTGACTCCTTGGTATGGGATCCTCTCTTTATTAAAGGAGGCGCGCCCCCTTCTCGGTGCTTCACTTCTTCAGTCAATCGAGTTCTGTATCCTTTGTAGACTGCCATATTTACAGTCTTGTCATCATGAGCCACGACGATTCCAAGGGTCTTGAGCCCAGTGCCAACAAGACCAACTATGTTGGGTCTGGTTCTGACACAGAAGAGGGTATGTAACGAAGCTTTACATCGGTTGGACTCTGCTAACTTGAACAGGTCGCCTTCAACATGCCGCCGACAACAAGCGCCAGATCGGTGTCCTGAGCGCATCTATGCTCATCTTCAACCGAGTCATCGGTACCGGTATCTTTGCGACTCCCGGTTCCATCCTCGGCCTCCTGGGAAGTCCTGGTCTGGCTCTCATGATCTGGGTCGCTGGATCCCTCATCGCCGCCGCCGGTACAGCCGTCTACCTTGAATGGGGAACCGGTATCCCCAAGAACGGTGGTGAAAAGAACTACCTCGAGTTCATCTACCGCAAGCCCAAGTTCCTCGTTACCGGCATGTACGCTTCTTACGTTCTTCTCATGGGTTGGGCTTCCGGTAACTCGGTCGTCTTTGGAGAGTACATCCTCCACGCCGCCAACAAGGAGGTCGATCGATGGAACCAGCGTGCTATTGGTCTGGCTTGCATTACCACTGCTTTCCTTATCCACGGCTGCGCTCTCAAATGGGGTCTTCGTCTTCAGAACGCCCTTGGCCTCATCAAGCTGTTCATTGTCTTCATCATGATCATCTGCGGTTTCGTCGCTCTGGGTGGTCACCTCAAGATTGACGAGAAGCCTGACAACCTGAGCCGCGCGTTCGAGGGCACCACTGGTAGCGCTTACGGTGTTGTCACTGCCCTGTACAATGTCATCTGGAGTTTCGTCGGTTACAGCAACGCCAACTATGCGCTCAGCGAGACTCGCAACCCCGTTCGCACCCTCAAGATTGCTGCTCCCACTGCCATCATCTCAGTGTCCGTCATTTACATCCTTGTCAACATCGCCTACTTCGCTGCCGTCCCCAAGGCCGAGATCATCGCTTCCGAGCGTCTTGTCGCTGCCTCTCTCTTCCGCAACGTCATGGGTCCTGCTGCTGAGCGCGCCATGTCTGTCTTTGTCGCTCTGTCTGCTTTCGGCAACGTCCTGAGTGTCATCTTCTCCCAGGGTCGTCTTGTCCAAGAGCTTGGCCGTGAGGGTATCCTGCCTTTCTCTCGACTCTGGGCCAGCAACCGACCTTTCAACGCTCCTCTGGCTGGTCTCTTCGAGCACTGGGTTATTTGTGTTATTGTCATCCTTGCTCCTCCTCCTGGTGATGCTTACAACTTTATCCTCAACCTCATCTCATACCCCCTCGCCATCGTCAACACCTTTGTGGCGGGTGGTCTCGTTCACCTTTACCTCCACCGCGAGGCGTTCAAGTGGAACCCTCCCATCAAGGCTACTCTGCCTGTCACCGTCTTCTTTCTCCTCAGCAACATGTACCTCGTGATTGCTCCTTTCATTGCTCCCGATGACCCCAGCCAGAACCAGTACAAGAGCATGCCTTACTACATTCACTGCGTTGTCGGTATTGGTATTCTTGCTGCTGGTGCTGTCTACTGGCTTGTCTGGGCTGTTATTCTTCCCAAGATTGGTGGTTACAAGCTTGTCCGCGAGTCTCATGTTGATGAGATTGATGGATGGGAGTCCAACCGCTTCCGTCGCGTTCCTCTTAACTAGAGACCTTACTTGTTTTTGAGTTTTAACAGCGTCAGTCACTTAATAGATACCAAGTATTAACATTCAACATTGTTACGAATAATTATCTGTTCCACTTCGATTTGCACTGTGATGTACCTATGTTTCAGTGGTTATGCATGTTTGACAGGTGTCAATTGACGTGCATGTACAGGACATAACTTGACGTAAAGGCGGACCGCTTCGTGTTCCACATTTCCACAGATGGCAAGAAAGCATCAAGGTCCACTCGAGCTTGTCCATGGCTTCACGATCCATTGAAGGTGATGTTCTCATGTGATGTACGTACCATGCTATCGGATAAACCGGGGTTAATTATCATCCGGCGGCTTTCCAGATCTTTGAAACGCGACAATTCACAAGCTCAACAAGCTAGAAACACAAGCCAGTTAACCGCGGCACGATCAACGGAGAATATCATCCAGTCACGTCCAGCTCTCATTCTCTTTTCGTACAGCACCTCCATCTTCAGGGTCCAACGGATCGAGCGGGTCGGTGCCAGTTCTTCCACCGAAAATGACGTCCATTCGGACCTACTTCTGTCACCGATCGGAGCTACAATTACGTCCGCGAATTACTCTTTAAGCTATCATGAGCCGTTCATCATGACAGCGGCAACAAACCACAGAATACAGCAATAATGTCGAGGCTATTGAGATTCCAACGGGCGCGGCCCATGAACTGGGGAAGCAGCTTCACAAGCCGTCAATTCAGCACAACGAGAGCAGCGCTGTCAGTACGAGGGCAGTCCAAACTGTTCAAGGATGCGGATGCTGCGGTTGCCGACATCAAGAGTGGTTCAACACTGTTGAGTTCTGGGTTTGGCCTTTGTGGTGTGGCGGATACACTGATCAATGCGATTCACCGAAGAGGTCGCGACTCTCTGAATTCGTTGACAGCTGTGTCGAATAACGCTGGAGTGGAAGGCAAGGGTGGTTTGGCAGTTCTTACAAGCGCTGGCCAGGTCGATCGCTTGATCTTGTCTTACCTTGGTAACAACAAGGTGTTGGAGAAGAAGTATTTGACTGGCGAATTGGCAATTGAGCTTTGTCCCCAAGGCACATTGGCTGAGCGCATCCGAGCGGCCGGCGCTGGCATTCCTGCATTCTTTACACCCACAGCAGCTCGTAAGTCGCCCGCCAAAACATCGTGACCAAACTAACAAGTTAGATACCCTCTTGCAAGATGGAGAAATCCCTGTGCGACTAGACAAGTCCGGCGCCGTTGTCGAAAAAGGCCGAAAGCGAGAGACCCGCGAGTTCAACGGTCGAACATTCCTCATGGAGCATGCCATTGAGGGTGATGTCGCGATCATGCGCGCATGGAAGGCCGACAAGGACGGAAACTGTGTCTTCCGGTATGTCCGACACCCCAGTTGTATACTCAGCTAACAGATTAGATATGCGACAAAGTCATTCGGACCCCTCATGGCTAAGGCCGCGAAGCTCACAATCGTCGAAGCCGAGAACATTGTCGAAGTTGGCGAGATCGACCCTAACGATGTTAACCTTCCCGGTATTTTCGTCGACCGAATCGTTCCCGCTACCGCCGAAAAGAATATTGAAGTGCTCAAGTTGAGAGAGGAGGGAGAGGATGGCCCACCAAAGGCTGCGAATGAAGCTCAAGAGCGACGAAACCGTATCGCGAGACGAGCTTCAAAGGAGCTCAAGGCGGGATACTACGTCAATCTGGGAGTGGGAATTCCAACGCTGGCCGTTTCTTTCCTGCCTCCGGACTCGACTGTGCATATTCAGTCTGAGAATGGTATCCTTGGAATGGGTGCTTATCCTACAAAGGATGAGGTTGATGCGTAAGTTTACTGTCCTTTTTTCATGACTCTACTAACAAGTTAGTGATATCATCAACGCCGGCAAGGAAACAGTGACACTCGTCCCCGGAGCATCCGTCTTTGACTCGGCCGAATCATTCGGTATGATTCGGGGTGGACACGTCGATGTCTCAATTCTTGGTGTAAGTTGCGCAATTCCTCTGCGTTTCATTGCTGACAATTACAGGCCCTACAAGTCAGCGCAGTCGGCGATCTTGCCAATTACATGATTCCCGGAAAGGTGTTCAAGGGTATGGGAGGCGCAATGGATCTGGTAGCCAACCCCGACAACACCAAGATTGTCGTCGCAACCGAGCACTGCGCCAAGGACGGATCATCCAAGATTAAGCAGCAATGCACGTTGCCTTTAACGGGCGCACGTGTAGTCAGCACCATTATTACTGATCTCGTAAGTTTTATACTTTTCACCTGTGACAATCACAAAGCTAACATTTAATTAGTGCGTGTTTGAAGTAGATCGAGAGCAGGGTACTTTGACTTTGACAGAGCTTGCGCCGGGCGTGAGCGTCGAGGAGGTCAGAAGCAAGACGGACGCTGATTTCTCAGAAGCGAGGGAATTGAAGCAAATGGAGTGATGGAGTGATACCAAGTAGACCGCATAATTCCAAGACTTTTCCTGCATCATTCGTCATCGATACCTGTCGTTCTGCAATATCCCCGCTGCGGGGGGGGGACGATCAATTAGAGTTAGGCTTTAATTAAGGTACTGGACAGATCGGGGACCGTTGGGTGGGCTTGTAAATAAGCACGAATGAAAGATGCACACCAGAACAGATATGGAAGGTCGACGATCTCAATGCTTGGTATGGTGTGACTGGAAATGATCGTCTACTGTTACCAAAAGTTCTGATTCTGCCATCATACAAGCAAGGGTATATGCCAAGTAGTAGAGTATATAAGACCCTGTAGTGCACTCATTAGTCTACCCAATCGCCAACTCATCCATCAAAATGAGGTCCTCTGTCTTTTCCCTCCTCACTCTCGCTCTTGGGGCAATTGCTGCTCCCAAGGCTGATGTCCAGACTTACGATGGGTACAAAGTCTTTCGCGTAAACACCCACGGCAAAGCAGATGTCAAAGAGAAGCTTTCCCCTGTTACCTTTGACGAGTGGGAGCATGGCGACCAACACGCTGACATTGTCGTTGCGCCCAATGATGTCGCTGCTTTCAAGAGTCTGAACCTTGACTTTACCACTCTGCATGAGAACTTGGGCGGTTCCATCGTTAGCGAAAGCCCTTCCTCCAAGAAGTGGAAGCGTCAAGCGGATGATGAGTCTTGGTACGATGAGTTCCACCAGTATGAGGATCACGTTGATTACTTTAAGGACTTGCATGCGCAATTCCCTAACAATTCGAAGCTGATTTCTTCTGGAACATCATACGAGAACAGAAGCATCTATGGTCTTCATCTTTGGGGTGAAGATGGACCTGGGAAGCCTGCTGTGCTCTACCATGGAACTGTTCATGCCCGAGAATGGATCTCTGCGCCGGTGAGTTTGTTCCCAATTGAGAGTCGCTCAATGCTAATTTTTAGACTGTTGAATACATTACTCTTCAGCTCATCAAGGGCTTCAAGGGCGGGGACGAAGAAGTTCAGACCATTTTGAACAAATACGACTTTTACATCTTCCCCGTTGTCAACCCTGACGGATTTGTAAGTCGCCTTTCCTTCCAGTATTATTCCTCTAACATGATTAGGTCTACACTACCAAATCCGATCGTCTCTGGCGAAAGAACCGTCAGCCTCCTCCCTCTTCAGCGCCAAACCAGACATGCTTCGGTCGCGACATCAATCGCAACTGGGAGTTTGGCTGGGATTCGAACAAGAGAGGTGCCTCGACCAACCCATGCTCGCAGACCTACCGCGGCGAGAAGCCCGCTGATACTCCTGAGAATGCTGGCTTGGACAAGTTTGTTCGGCAATTGAGAGATACTGTCGGCATTTCTCTCTACATCGACTTCCATAGCGTAAGTCCCAGTGCTTGTGATCAATGCTCATCGCTAACAGCTTTAGTATGGCCAATACATCCTCTCCCCCTTCGGTTACAAGGAAGATCTCTACGCGCCCGAGCTTGGAAAATGGACAAAGGCTGCTGCCCTTGTGAGCACCGCCATCCGCGATAGCTCCGACGATAAGACAACCTATACCTTCGGACCCAGTGGCGCCGTGTTGTACGTTACTACTGGTGCAGCGCCCGACCACGTGTACAGCGTGGGACAGGCCAAGTTCTCGTACACCATTGAGTTGAGGGACACTGGCGAGACAGGATTTGTGCTCCCACCTAACCAGATTAGGCCCAACGTTGAGGAGCAGTGGGCAGGACAGAAGGTGTTGCTTTCGCTGTTGGATGAGACCTTCTTTGATGGTGAGGGCCCTGCTCTTTTCCAAGGGCAAACTTAGTTCTTCTTGTATATACTTGTGCTTGCAGCGAGGTGGTAGGACAGCATCGAATTCTAGGTCACCATGCGCAAGACGATTTATCACAGAAAGAACGCTTGATCAATCATACATTGACTACTAGATCTTCGATTCCCGACCTGGCGCAAAGCTACTTCCTCCAATAGCTTCAACAATCTTATCCACGGTATTCAAGATCCAGTGTCCACCCTCATCACTAGCCAAGTAGTTGACACTCTCCTCTGTCTCGCCATTCTTATCGTTCTTATACGTTCCATCCTCAAGCGCCTTTCGCAGTCCAAAGACATGCGACAGCACTTGAGGTCCGACACCAGTTTGGGCTCGTAGGCAAGAGATGGCAATCATGGAGGTATGGATTCGGCCGAGACTGGCGAGAGTGTCGCGCTCGGAGGCAGGAGGATCGGAGAGGAGAGCGGAGTAATGGCTGCTAAGGATATACACAGGTAGATCGGGATGCGCGAGGGCGAGCTTCTCGAATAGCTTGTCTTCGTATGGTCTATAGATGGAATCCCACAACCCTCGTCCGCGGGACAATGCTTCGTCGATATTTTGCGACGTCGGTTGTCGGCTTGCTTTTGTGCTAAGTTTCGATGCTACATCTTCGGGAAGCGATGCGTGGAAAGCGTTGAGGGAGTTGATCGTTCGAGGAATGCCGTTGAAGCTGATACACTTTAGGCCAACCTCTCGAATGAACTCGGCATTCTGGACAGCGGTATTGGGGTCCTTTGATGATGCAACTTGGTGAAGAACGGGAAGGGAATCGGGTGAATTGAGAGTGAATGTAGCAGCAGCCTATAATCATCAGCATAGCACATGGCGCACAATTGATCTTCATACCGAGACAGTCAACCACGACTTTGGGCCGAGGTTCCTAATAGCAGCATCATTCGCAATCGCTTCAAACAATTCCTGAACTTGCGCAGGCGCAGGTCTTGGCCCAGGACGCGCAAAAGGCGCGTTAATAAGAGCTTTCAGCGGTGCAGAAAGTTTCGACATGTCGGGTTTATTTTCGTTGTTTGACATTGCAGCTACAAAGAAGCCGAGGATGTGTCGCGGTTTTGAGACGATGACGATTGATCGTCGGAGGTGGATCTGGAGTCCGAGGAATCGACCCACTGTTTCCGGGGTTCAGAATGAGGGACGACGTCGGAGCTAGATTTGGATGCCGATGAGATCGAGAGTGTACAAAACATGAACGTGTAAGTGAGGAGGAGAGGGAGAGAGGAAGGGCAAGTTTGTTAATATGGGTTCTGACAAGAAAATTAAGGAGCCTTTTTGGCTTGGGTATGTTTATCCTCTGGTGTTTGGACATGACTGACAGTTTATAGCGGTGCTGCAGCTTGTATGGCTGTTTGCTTCAGTATGTTCACCACTTACACGCACAACCTTTACTAACAACTACAGCACACCCTTTGGATCAAACAAAATATCGAATGCAAGTCTTAAAGTCCAATAGTTCTATGCTTAATGTCTTGTACCGATTTGCTGCACGAGATGGTATGTTCTCCAATCTCATCATGACATCTCTAACAATTATAGGCATCCCGTCTCTATGGACTGGTCTATCAGCATCCATCCTCCGTCAAGGAACATACTCAACCGCTCGCTTTGGCTTCCACACATACTTCTCAGACAAAGTCAGGGGACACACAGGCAAGCCACTATCGGTAACACAAAACATCGCCTGTGCTGGTGTCGCAGGTGGTGTTGCTGGTCTAGTTGGTAACCCAGCTGAAGTTGTCCTTGTTCGCATGTGTGCAGATGGTGCGAAAGCTCCCGCTCAGCAATTCGGATATAACCATGCTTTGGACGCTTTGGCGAGAGTCTATAGTGAGGAGGGTATGATGGCGTTCTGGAAGGGTCTTGCGCCTAATATCGCGAGGAGTGCTTTGATGAGTGAGTACAGCTTTCTGATTAAATGGCTTTGCTAACAGTTCCAGATGTCTCTCAGATTGCTACGTAAGTTTATTGGGCTATGGTGGTGACTTAACTAACAAACTAGATATGCTTCGGCCAAACAATATCTCCTTGCCAACAACTTTAAAGACGACACAAAGACCCATGCCATTTCTTCCCTAGCAGCAGGAACAATGGCCACAACCATTTGTGCTCCAGCAGATGTCTTGAAAAGCCGCATGCAGTCCAACGCAGGCAAAGAAGGTCTCGCTCAAGTCCTCGGCACCGGCCTTCGCGAAGAAGGTCCTCGATTCCTCATGAGAGGCTGGACACCCGCTTGGCTAAGACTCACGTACGTAACTCAATCCTATACACAACCAAGCTAACTTTGTAGACCTCACACCGTTTTGACATTTGTATTCATGGAGAAATTGCGACAGATTACTTCTTTTGACTGGCTAGGTGGATTGGAGAAACAGGAACAGGAAACGCTTCGTTGATTTTATGTTATATACCAACTTCAGGCCAATAAAGCCATTCGAAATTTGTCATATCATCCCATGAAAGTCCACCAAATGAAGGTTCGAAATCGTTACCAGGCTGGTTCAGAGCTTGAACGATTTGATCATCTGACATGGCGGAGAAGTGTATCGGTTCTGGCCAGAGAGCTTGCTGATCTAAAAACGTGGGCGTCGTCATGGGCGCTTCATTAACGATTGGCATTCTAGGATCAGATATGCCGTCTCCCGTAGCTGCTCTCCTAACAATTTGCTTAAGGTATTTTCCGTATTTGATGGAAAGACCGTTTCGATGTCGTGTTACTTTTCCGATTCTTTCGAGAACGGTGGCCGTTTCGTCGATGAGGTTTCTGACACTAGGAGCCAGAGCAGAACCGCCTGTTGCGTAGGAACTTAGTGTCAAAGCGAAACAAGCCGCAAAGGAAATCATGATCGCGGTGTTGTTGGGCATGGACTGAAGTTGGGATTCTCCTTGTATCGCGGCGCGCATGACGTTCAGAGCTGAGGAGAGACCGGCTGTATGGAAGAAACGACGGACTTCGAGAGGAGCTGTAGGATGGTTTATCACACCGCCGTAGATGGAGAGACGGGTGTGAGTGACGAGAATTTCAACGTATGGAGGGAGACGGCGGTCTAATGGTCAGCGAGGTTTGTCAGAGTGTCGAGTGTCTTACCTGGTCCTTTGCCGATAGAGACTCCCCAATCGGTATACCACTGATCGAAGAAACGCTCGATGGACCCTTGGATTCTGGGCATGTTAGCTTAGCAAACCCCAGATAGATGGCAAAATACATACGATTGAGCGATCAATGAACCGTCGCTGGAAGGCATCTGTGAACCATCACAAAGACCTCTCACAGCAGCAAACAGTCCATCCAAATTTCGTCTCAGAACAGCCATAGAGACAAGATGTCCATCAAGAGGATCCGCAAATTCAGACAAGTGCCAGTTGTCACAGTCTTTTAGCGACCGTGTCATTGGCACAGAAAAGGGTCGTCCTCTCGCAAGCGACATTCCTCGTTCTAGCACAAACAGCGAAAGCCAACATCGTTCCCGGTTTCTGA
Organism: Fusarium citri; assembly: GCA_004367485.1. Classification (NCBI taxonomy): domain Eukaryota; kingdom Fungi; phylum Ascomycota; class Sordariomycetes; order Hypocreales; family Nectriaceae; genus Fusarium; species Fusarium citri. The sequence goes on from QHHH01000194.1 coordinate 99,029, forward strand.
GAAATAGCCGTCCTTTTTCAGACCACGGGTCAAGTTCTGGAAAACCGTCCATCGCTAGTGCTGCTCTCGGATCAAGACAGTCACCTCTCGCTAAGCCGATATCTGAACCTGAGCCTAGCATTTCCGGCGATACAAGACTTTTGTGAAGGGATAAATCGGTGGCGACAGTATTCGCGATGGAGATGTAGGTACAGGTTTCATCGTCGGTAGAATGCTGTCCGGGGAACATCCACGGGATATTTACCATGAACGCAAGAACAATCTCAACAGACCTGTAGCGTTTGACTACAACTTTATGGGCGAGGGTCCTGACGTGGTTCGAGAGTCGTTTTGAAAGGGCTGCTGCGGATGGCATGAAGAGAGCTGATGCGGCCATGATGGATGTGTATAGGAAAGCAGATCTTGAACGAGTGAATTCGACTGTGTATATCCTTGGATCGAGACCCCATCGAGTATGCGCAAGATTGCGATGGAAACTGATGGTCAGTATGATCCCGAGCAAGTCAGGTTGGCACTTACAAGTGAAATAGCTTGTCTGCTTCATCTTCAGACACAAGACCCAAAGTGACAGGGTCGACGTCAGACCCAACATCTAAATGAGCCTGCGCCGGCGCAAAGAAGGCCTGGATTTCATCCTCCGTTTGACCAGTAGTACTCGCGGTATGCGCCTGCATAGGTGAGTTCCCATGTCGCGACTCTGGTGACGGTTGGATGTAAGACGCCCTCGCAAGAAGCTGCAACGGATTTTCCGCATCATCAATCGCGAGACTTTGTTGCGTTCGTTGGATAAACTCAGGCATCACAACAGGATCCTGCTCCTGCTCCTCTTCCTCCTCGGAGTACGCATCCTCATCACCATCGCCACTAGCACTGTATCGAGTCTGCGGGGCATCAGGAGAATTCGCGCCACTGAGTAAATCTTGCAAATGCGACAGAATCCTATCATCCTCGGGATTCTTTTGCGACGTTGAGCGAGCGCGTTTGACGGCTTGGTCAATTTGGTACAGCGCTTTGTCCAAGCCTGTACGTTTACTAACATTGTTAGCTGTAGGTCAGGTCAATTGCACTCAATTGAAGCTCACTTTTTAATGCCCTTTTGACGACCTGGATGATAGGCAGGCCGTACACACTCGCAGTCAAGCTGGATACATCTTCTGCATCGTTCCTGATTGTCCTTCCAATCGCATTTGATCTTTGATCGACGACACACGAGACAAGCTGCTTGTCTTGGACGCGGCGAATCACCTGCTTGGAGCGGGGACGTTTGAGTCTGGAGGTCCGAGTTCGAATTCCCCGCCATTTATTGGTGTTTTTGATCCAAATATTCGGCGATTGTTTTGTGAACCGAGGAGTCACCTTAGGACAGTGGGTTTCACGGTGAAATAGAGCACGCGATGCTTAAGAGGAGAAACGTGATTGTTGAGGAGGAGATCGGGGGGGAAAGAGTGACTGACTGTAACGCGGAGAACTTACCAGGTCCCCGGTTCGAGTCAGGGTCGAAGGATGCCCAAGGATGCCCGTCGGAAACGATCATGATTGGTCACATTTTAAGCTTCCGACGAGAAATTCGGGGGAAGGCGGGTTGGAGGTAACGGTATTTACCATGGATATTATACATAGAATACTCCATCTAATCTATTGACACAAACTAATAATGCGCTTATATCTAGATCTACGTTGACTCACATTTTTCATCATGTCGCCATCGACCCTGTCGAGCACGAAAAAGACGGACAACAGCAAAAGTGGGAATAATCATCAACTGAACCGTCGGGGAACTTGCGATTCTAGCCGTATTAGGAACAGTTGGAGAAGGAACCTCCACATTTGATACACCATTAATAAAAACATTGAGGCAAATAGATAATATGAAGCGTTATAAAAGAAAGAAGTCTGCAGTTGGACTGTAAATTGGGAAATTGAGAGTAACCGTCAAAATGTCTGCTGTTGTGGACAACAGTAGCGATAGAGAGCAACCTGTCAAGGGTGCGATTGAGGAGACTACAGAGCAGTCAAAGCCTGTCTCTCGATTTACACGATGGTATCGCAGTCCTTTGTTCAACGTTATCATCGTTGGATTAATTTCTTTTACACAACCAGGAATCTGGAATGCTCTTAACAGTATGTATACCCCAAAATTTCAGAATTATTCTAATGTTTGTAGATACCGGCGCTGGTGGTCAGCAAGAACCATACCTCGTCAATGGCGCCAACTCACTCACCTTCGGTATCATGGTCTTTGGATGTTCCCTCTTTAGTATCCTCGCCAACAAAATCGGTCTAAAATGGGTTCTTATCATCGGTACTCTTGGATACGCTCCTTATTCTGCTGCCCTCTACACGAATAACCGATATGGAGTGGAATGGTTTGTTTTGCTTGGCGGTGCTACCTGCGGTATCGGAGCCTCAGCGTTGTGGGCTTCTGAAGGTGCCATTGCTTTGGGATATGGTGATATCAAGGACCGTGGAAAATTCAGTACGTTAGGCTTTACTCTCAATATTCCTCAGTACTAACTATTGTAGCTGGAATTTGGCTTGGTCTGCGAGAACTCGGTCAACTCATCGGCTCTTCAATCCAACTCTCCCTCAACGTCGATTCTGGAAAACGTGGCCGCGTTGGATACACGACATACCTCGTCCTCATCGCTCTCCAATGTCTCGGTCTACCTCTTGCGTTTCTAATTTCGCCTCCTCACAAAGTCATCCGATCTGATGGCTCCAAGCTTCCTCACACAAAAACAAACAAGAGCATCAAGGAACAATTCCGACGATGGGGCGCTCTCATCCAACGCAAGCAGTTTTACCTACTGATCCCAATGTTGGTCGGCTTTAACTGGAACAGCACGTACCTTGGAATCTACCTCGTCAACTACTTTTCCGTTCGAGCCCGCGCCTTGGCATCATTGACCTCTGGTGTTGCCGCCACCGCTGCCAATATCTTTTGGGGATGGTTCTTTGATCTGAAGTACTTCAGTCGACCTCAGCTTGCGAGAGTTACTTGGGCCTTCCTCGCGATTACTATGACTGCGCTATTCGGATGGCAGTTTGCTATGGAGATGGAGTATCGCAATGCCAACCCTGCTGTGACTCTAGACTGGGATCTCCCTGGCTTTGGACGTGGATTCGCTGTTCAAGTTCTTCTTCGGTACGTTTTTGAGACCCTTTGCCAAACAAAAGCTAACTTTTCAGATTCATGAACGAATCTCACTACATGTTTGTGTACTGGATCATCGGAACATTCTTCCAAGATGTCGAGACACTGACCCTTGCTGTCGGTCTTGTCCGATCCTTTGAGTCTCTTGGCTCGTGCTTAGCTTTCGGAGTTGGTGCAGCCAAGGTCCCATCTCTTACCAACCTTATTGTTGCCTTTGCCATGTTTAGCATCTCGCTGCCTTCAACGTCGTTTGCTGTGTTCTTAGTGCCTGAGCGCCCAGCGGAGAATGCGCTGGATAGACCACAGGAGGAGGAGGAGGAATAAGAAACACGCCGTTAGAATCAAATGATACCCTAATATATTCGTTCAACACGACACTGCTGTTTGCACTCTGGCCTTAAGAGAGAATTGACCCCAAGCCCACAAGAGACGAAATAATCTAGTTACTTTATGTTAGCTTGAACTGGCATTTAGGCTACTTTACTATTGTAGCCTGAACCTCAGGACAATTCCTCTGTTACTTGTGCCCCTGCTTCGTACTCCAATGGTAGCTTAGAAAAACGCCACTTGCATTGTGTTGTGGAACTGCCATTCACACTCTATTTTAAGAGATTGATTGTCTTTTCAACCAATAAGAGGTTCCTACCAGTTTCTTTGTTCAAGTATTCGTATTTCTGAACGAAATTTCTAAGGAAAGTCATTGAACACCATCTTTCACCGCCGAAATGAACAAACCAGAGGAAACAAAACTCCAAACAAATGAGCCAGCCCATGTCAATCCAGGACAGGCTTCTGGATCAGACTTTGAAGATGTGGATTTCTACGAGAAATTCGAATCCCACAGACGCGCTACAAACAACTATCTGAGAAGCTACTTCGAATGCTTCACCCATCACCAGGACCTTCCTGGTCTTAACAGAAGATCCACGAACCTGCAAAGTCAGAGACCGGGCCTTACTGCTTTCGTTAGCTAACATTTAAATTATCAGAAGACAGTGATTTGAAGGTGAACACAAAAATAACACACTTGAGGGGCGACGCGACCCGAGAGCTTGCAATGCTTCAAGATATCCTGCAAACAATCCAGAAACAAGAGCTGCATCCTGTGAAGTCTATCTCTTCGGATTTGGCTGTTTGGTAAGTTCAACACCATTCACATTGCCTCACTAACATTTCCAGGACGGCGTCGTGTCTGATTCTCGCCTACGCTGTGCCGCATCCAGCCTTGTCGATCATAAGCGCTTGCTTTGGCACTGTCGTCTTGACAGTTCGCTTGGTACGAAAGTATCTGCAGCTGAGAGAGATCGTGCCACTTCAGCACAAGGTCGGAGGACTTATTCGAGCGTTCAGGAATGGCACGATCCGGTACAGGGACTTGGATGAGGTTTTGATTTCCTCTCTGGAATAGCAACATGATCTAGGTTTTCTCGTCGCTCGAACGACGACATCAGTCACAGGAGGCTATAAGCTTTCACGAGAATTTGCACGCAAGAGGGGGACTGCTTCGTTTGTAGATTCTTTATCAATTGCTTTCCTATCAAAGACTGTATCAAATGCCAGTCCAGCTTGACCTTCCCGCATGCGCAGAGTTACTCGAGGTTGATCTCGAAATCCATATCTCTGCGTACGGAAATCTCATCCCATGTATCCCACTGCAGATCCCCCGAATGAAGGTCACCAATACAGACATAGAACAGCAAAAACGACCCATCCTTCTTGTCCTCGACGCTCCATCGCTTGCCATGGGTGACGGGATTCTCAACGTCTGGCAGTATTTGTGAACCCATGGGGTTGTACATATGTATCTGGTTTGTGTCCAAGAACACTGCCGCAACCAGAGTATACAGCGCTTTCTTCTCCGTAGCCTTCAGTTCATGTCCTTCGAACTGAGCAATGGGGACCCAGATGTTCTTGATCTCCCTAAAGGAGCAAATACGGTCCTTGTCTCTGACGTATTTGAATCGAAGTGAATATGGTCTCCCACAAAGCCTGGCAATCCGGTCACCATCCGGCAAGAGGTTGATCTCGAATACCCTACTGACGGCGTTCTCGAATAAGATGCCGGGAGGGAACCTGCGGATGCTGATCACGGGAGTGCCCATGTTGACCCGTTGTTGCGGATTTATCCCAGCCGATAGCCGCCCATTTGCACCCTTCGGCTTCATCAAAACCTCGTGGATCATAGAGAACTCATCGCGTGACCAAAAGGTGTCTTTCATCAGTTGGGAGAAGGCAAGCCCCTCGAAGGTGAGTTTGCTATCTCGTGCACCCTGTGGCTCGAAAGCTTCCAGCACCAACGACTTCACTTTGATCCAATCCTGAACTGCGGACTCGGTGGGAGTGATGTTTTGCCAGGCTAGACGGAGTATCGGATTCGTTACTTCAGCATCCCGGTAGTTGTCGGACGAGAGAGGAATCAAGAAGCTGTTCAAAAGACGAATAACGATCAGAAGACAGTCTAAGCCGCTGATGTCATATCCAACCTCCGCGACTGAGGTAGACAGCGGCAGCTGGTACCTCAACAGATGAACCATGCCAGCGGTTGTGCCGTCGCCGTCCAAGGCCCGGATATCGTTGAATTTCTGGTCGAGAATAGTAGTAAGATCCATTTTCTCAAAGAATGGCGTGTTTAATTCTCAATGAAAGGAAAGAAATATGTTTGTGGAGGTAGGAAAAAGAAATCAGAACATGGCAGTCCAGAGCAACGACTAAAGGTAAGGCAGACGTTCTTTGATTGGCTTATTAAAACCACCAAAACTTGCCAACATTTGACAGTGCCAAACACTGATAATGTTGCTGAGGCCCGTCTAAAAAAGCTCTTTTGTTTGTCCGCCTTGGATGATCTGCCCCTCAAAAGAAACATCAAACATCAAACACCAAACAACCGCGTCAACGCCATCGGCAACATGGAAATGGAGACACTCGGGTCTATCATCGACAAAATTTCCAACGGGGAGAATGATGCAGAGACGATCGCTTCTTTTAGACAGGCGGTACAGTCGTTGCAAGACAATCTCGAAGTTGCCAAGAAGGAAGCAGAAGCTTCAAAGGCGGATCATGACAGGCGCATCGAGGATGCTGGACCAGATGGTAGGCATGTCGTCTCCAATGTCGGACAGTTTGATGGAGAGTCACTCCGCGAAAAGATCGCTCACGAAGTCGAAGAGCTGAAGGAGCTCATCCACGACCTTCCAAACAGCGCGCTCATAAGACGAGTCGTCGAACAGATTCAGAATATGGAGAAGAATATGGAAGACAATGTCGAGAAAAATCAAAATGAGATCGTTGAGAAGATGACCACATTGAGCGTGGCGCTGGATGAAGCAGACACTTTGGCTAAAGCAACAAAGACCCAGGCCCGTTCAAGCGGCAAGGAAATCCTACGAAAGATTGGTGAAATCCATATGAGACTCGAGAGCTACACGGCACTAACAACAAAGACTCGCGACGCGGTACTAGAAGCTGCTCAGCAGACAGGTTCGATTGCCGATTCTATCGACAGATCTCAGTCCGAGTGGGAGGACAAATGGAAACACTTTCTTGATGACTTCAAGAACTGTCTCACTCCCTTCGCGACGAAACAAGAGCTAGAAGATGCTAGAGACGCTCTTTCTTTGGCTTTAGATGGCTTACCTCGATGCGATGTTGCGCAGCTATCAAGGATCGAAACGACCACCACTCAAACCCACGAAACAAGTGTGCAGACGCTGGCAGACGGCACCAAGATCTTGACTGAGCTTCTCAAGCAAGTCGGCGGCATTGAGGAGACGGTTTTGAAAATGGGACAAAACCTTGAACGTCACACAAAAGAACTTTCGAAAGCCAAAGAAACCGAGATGGCGAACAATCGCTTATTCTACGAGGATCGATTCCGCGACAAAGAAGAAGAGATCTCCAACATCCGCGACGAACACAAGGCCAACGTGGACGCCTTCAAGGAACAATACCAAGGACAACTCAAGCAGAACCAGCTTGGGCGTCAACGAAAAGACTTCAACACTCAGCTTGAATCGAAGGAAAGAGAAATATCGTCTCTACGTGAAGCAAACCAGTGTCGACTGGATGCCAAGGACCAAGAGCTAGAGCGTCTCCGATCGAATTTCGAGTCCAATACGCGGGCGATTCAACAGGCCCAACAGGAACATGCAGTGGCCCTCGCGATCAAAGACCGAGAGATCGAGCTTTTAAGGGATTCGCTCACTGATCTACGTCAGAGTGTCAAAGTCAGAGATGACCTGGTCACTGCACTGAAGGAGGGTAAAGCGTCTTCCGACAGCCAGCAGCAAGCGCTTCGGGACCTCTATGAACGAGAGGGAACTACACTCCGGCAGATTGGTGAGCTCCACCTACAGGCGGCAAAGGCTTCGGAGTTCTCAGACAAGAACAAGGCGCTGGAAGAACGGTTGCAACAGCAAGCTCACCAAATCGACGAACTGAAGGACGCGATGAAAGCGCCTGAACGGTCGAATGAGATTTGTCACCTGTTTTACGATCTCTACACAGAAGTACAAGACTTGAAGATAAAGCGAATGGCAAATCGAGAAGGCCAAAGGTTTGTCGACCAGTTGGCTACGGTCATATTGAGTGTGGGTGGCAGCCGGAGGTTCCTGAGGTTTGTGGAAAGAGTGGATAACTCAAATTTCTACTGCTTCACCGATGTCTGCTTCCTGAACGAGCCACAGCCGATCTTCGAGCAGACGTGCCCAAAGCACGACGATAAATGCGCAAGGGTGAAAGTTGAGTTGAAGCAGGGTGCCGAGGGAGTGGAGAGGATTGTATGTTTTCAATCATGAATCAATTCAGGTTCTTAATGGAAGGTCTTAATGTCAAGCCTGCAGTATTCATTGTTGGAATATGGTCTTGGCAAGGGAGTGAGATAGACTATGGTGTGCGGTGGTAGACAGAGATACGAATAATACAGAGCATTGTATCTGCCAAATAGCAAGATGCCTTCAACCTACTACTGCACCGTCTGGACCATTAGGGTCCCAGTCTTCTGGAGGTTCATCATCTTCGGCGTAAAGCCGCGTGTACTGCCACACAGGTCCGCCGTACCGTACGAATCCCTTTGGTGTGTACTCCAACAAACTTTTCTCTTCATAGCCCTCCTGTACCTCGGCATGTAGTAGACTCATTCCTGCTTTTCTCTCATTGTATATCAACCAGGGCTGCTTTTTCGGGTATATTCTGGTCCAATCTTTGTGGTTGATGATGCCATCGTCCGGCATCAATTCTCTGTCGTGTGCAAGAGCCCTGGGTAGTCTTGTGCTCGTGATCAGCGTACGCCATGGACGTCCCCCGGCCACATCGATAGTCTTGTTTCGATTATGAATCACGTAAGCCTCATGCCTCGTCCGGATGTAGTATGCCGACGAGCTATGTCCTATCTGCCATACGGCGGGAAATCTCCAAGTTTCTGTCCTCACGCCCTCGGGCTCTTTCATCATGCGACAGCGCAAGAGCGTCCAATACAAGGCCTGGTTCTCATAGCCTTGCGGTGAAGTCCCTAGAACAGTGAAATGTGCTGAAGCCGTCCCTGGAAGCTCGATCACCTGCTGCAATGCTTGAACTAGTGAATGACCGAGTGTCAAAGGCTTGGCCTGTTGATATCTCTCCACACACCCCTTTTTGCCAGAGTGACCATCCCCGACACAGTCTATGTGGAGACTTCGGATTTGAGGAAGGCTAATGGGATGGAAAGTTTCGTCGACGTCCCAGGTGCCAAGCATTGCATCGCAAATTGGTTCCAAATCAATGTGAACGTGCTCCATACGTGGCACCAATCGCCGCAAGTCCTCGCAAACATGAGCTGGGGTGTTCCCATCTTGAAGGGATGCCTCAAGCTCTATACTTGTGCAGCTTACAGGGAGGGTGTTTAGCAAGAGCGAGATGGTTGATTTAGTGAGCCATACGTTGTGTAGGGGATGTTGACGCTTGAGGGAGAATGACTTGAGACTATTCATCAAAGGGATAACATCTTCGATTAACTGCAGGGTTGATAATTGAACCTGATTGTATGTGTATGAGTCCGGGTTCTCTCCCTGGCTTAGATAGAAGGTAAGGGATCTTGTCAGATTGGCAATAGCCTGTCGGTCATGGCATGCTAAAAATCGACTCAACGGAGTGCTGCAGAATAGCACCAACTCTCCATAGAGTATCGCCAGGCAGACAGCCCGCCATTTGCGATTGACTAACAGGCACGGGATAATGGCGGGCCGTATATTCTCTCCATCGACAATGAGGCGAATCACCTTGTCGAGAATTTCGGTGGGCAAGGCACTTATGGTGATAGCCATGGTGGGAAAGCTTGTGCTTGGATTTGGATTAGAGGGATGTTTAGTAGAAAGGATGACTGAGGAGACTGTTAGACCCAGGGACAGTAAGTGATTTAAATAGACAACATGCTCTATTTGAGTCACTGCTGCCTGGAAAACGCGGGAACAGGGTTAGATGTGATCAGTCGACCAACAAACATGAGCAATAGCAGGGGTGAGGAACTTTTGCAGCCATCACACTACCAACAGGCTAAATGAATATGCAGGGACAAGGCGCTCTATCAATCACACTGAAGTCTTGCTAACGCTGAAGAAGCAGAACAAAGACGCGATACATGAAAATGAAGACTACAGACCAGGATAAAAGAACAGTCGAAGGATCCTGCTATTGTCATCAACCTTGAACAAGTTCCAAACTCTTGCTGGTGTTATTGTGGCGAAGAACATGTCAGAAACGTTGCGTGCTACCGGTTCTATTCTGCATGAACCGTTTTGTGAAGCATCAGCCCAGCATGTAACAGAATACTGGAGATCCTAATACATGTTCCCATAGCGACCCGTTCTGATAGTCTGACAGACTCTGACCGGAGATATAAGATATTGCTCGAGGCATTGTAGAGAAAGAAAGGTTGAGTAGGTCAAGAATCGCAACGGGAATGTAGACACAGATAAAGAGTTACATTTAGGTATAGGTAGGCTGGACAAAGAGCGATGTCGCGCATATTTCCTGGTTACACGTGGCTGCTGGATACATGGATGCCTAGCCATATGAACGAGCTCAGTTGTTTACCTAAAGAACGAGTTATTGGTCACCTCGCTGCCCGGACACAAGAATCTATGGAAATGACAGCGCACTGGCAGCGCAAGGTAAACAATTTCGAATTCCACGCACCGCCCCAAAATTACAATTACCTTTGCACCGAGGAGAGAAAATCTCTGCCTTTGCTTTTCTTCACAACATTGTGTTAGGACTGACGATAGCTTCTATACACAATCACCCGCGCGCTCTCTACATTTGAAATGGATGATAGCAACAACTTCAGTGCTGGCGAGACGAGCTCTCGCAAGAGGCAGGCCGAGGGTGAGCCTGAAACTACTGAACCACGACGTGGTCAGCAGCCAGGCGCTGAGGGAGATGCTAATCTCCCAGACCTCACCCCAGGTCAACCCAACCAGGGGTTGGGGCTTTCTTCAACGGACAGGCACGGGCGCCCATGGATTGGCAGCTCTATGCATGGTGTGGGCAATGGCGGTGGTCCTGTTATTCACCCACTGTCGCATGTGACGTCCTCCGATGGTACACAAATGTTCTCCGCGAGCGTCAAGGTCGCTGAGGTCACTGATCAAGCCCAAAAGGCCAGGGAAGCTGGAGTCCGGGAGACTCGTAAGGCTGGTGAGGCTGACAAGACCCTCGCAGACGTGGAGTCTACGCCCAAAAACCCAAATACCACTTCGTGAGGTTCCCCGACCTGCCTTTGCCGCAAGATGGACGATGACTATGTTGTGGATGATGGTGACTTGGTCGATGGCGACAAGAAGTCTACGGACGAGGAGAAAGAGCAAGAGGACTATGACTCTAGCGACTAGCGCGGAGAATGTCTAGTTACCTAACATAGTGGCGCCGCAAAGAACTAAAGTCCCGTCGTTACCTCAATAGCTTCTTGTTCATTTCTAGCAGTGATATTGTGTGACCATCTTTCTGACAGCGCATCGGACTTTGCAGCGGTCACAATCCGCCCACGCCTCCTTCCGTCTTTCGAACGACAAATTTACCTATCGATTCCACGGAATCATAGCACCCTGTGTCTCTCTCCTCGACTAAGGCTATCAAGTGACGAAAAATCTGGTGTGTCATGAAGAAACTGAGGTTCCTATCCGGTTCCGATATTTATTTTACATATCTAGCGTTCGAACTACGTTTCTGGATGTTCCATACAGTTAGTCTAACATCCATACGCTACCCATCCGTACGTTAGAGTTCCTTGTACCATACATTGCCTCCTTTAGCTCGGTTCATGTACAATTACGAATGTATTCAACAAAGTTTCACATTTCATCCATTAATAAAGGTTTCATAACATATACACATGTAAGATTAAAGAACTCCATTTGTTAACTAATGGCCAACGACTTCAGGCTAAGAAGGGTAAGCATCATCTAAGATACCCACTCGTACTCATCGCGGTCTTGAAGAGGGAGACTGCGGACGGTCACTGTTACCCCGGCCTGAGGGCGGGTTTCTGCTCTTCCGTTGAGCCCCTTGTGTTTGTCCATCTCCCTCGCTTCATGAAGCAAAGCGTGTCTCATGTGACTGGCCAGCTGCTCGTTATTCGACATGTCCCAGTCTGTCTTGAGGTGACCCAGCAAGTCTTGGTAGGCCACTTCAGCGTATTCTAGTACCAAATTGTCGATGGCTGTCAGGATGTTTCGCGCATCGACCGGAGAGACCGCATACACCGCAAATCCGTTGCAATTGAAAATCTGAGGAGTTGTGCTAGAGTCTTGGCTCTCTCTGACTGCGATGGCGATCTCGCACATGACATTGGACAACACACAATGGATCGGCTGCGGCGACGCTGCGCGCGCTTCATCGTGAAGCTGCCGAATTGGCACTGGCAATGGTCCCTGCAAAGATTGGAGAGTGGCTCTCAGGCGCATCATAGGTCCTCCCTCAATCGAGCTGGTAGGCATTTGCCAAACTCTGCGATCATCCGTACGGCAAATAACGGCATATTGCAGCAATGTCACCATAAAACCAACATCGCCGATTAACTCCCCGTGAGTCAGAATGCGGTTGAGATCTCTGCAGAACTCCGTGTTCCAGATCACAATGGATGTTTGACTCTGTTCCTCGCTATTCGGAAGGTAACATAGCCCGCGCATGGGCGAAAAGAGACCAAATGGCGATATCTTGTAGAGTCGATAGCAAAGCTTCCATGTAGTCATGAGGCTGCTGTGATTCTGCACAGTAAGGTCAGATATAGCCGACAAGGCTTCGCTCCAGACCTGCTTCTGATGATCCTCATCTGCTTTCGTCCAGTTGGTATCGAAGCTCGGCGACTCGCAAGGACCAATAATCTGTGGCAGCTGATCTGCAGTGATTACGGGATACTTTGCAGCATACTCGCGGCGCTTTTTCAAGTAGGTTTGTTCAGCTTCGGTGAACTTTCCCTTGTTCATTGAGCCTTTTGGTCGTCCGTGCCTTCTCGGTCCCTGATTTTGACCTTCGGGCTCATTCTTTGGTCTGGCGCGCTTCTCGGGCGCAGACTTCGGCACCGAAGATTCGCTATCTTCCTCTTCGTCGTACTCCTCCACGGGCAGTTGTCGTTCCTAAACCCTTCCGCTGCGAAGTCGTCCGCTGAGAGCCCCAGAGGCTTCACTGCTGTCGACCGAAAACATTGTTGCAAAATGATGAGCTGTGGTAAGTTGCAAGTGGTAAGTGGCACGGATTTTAGCAGTGATGATTTTTATTGCAGCTTGTAGAGCAACTTCGTAGTGGTAAATCATGTAGCAAGTGGCAAAGCAGTGCAGAAGTTATTTTTTATCTTTTTACTTTTTAGATAAAGTTATACGTATTTTTAATAGTAGCTCTATAGTATAGAAATTAAAGTAACTATAGTATTATAGAATTATAATTAAAAAAAACTTAAGAAAAATATAAAAAAAAGTAAATTTTTATATTAATAAATTAAAAAGGTTAATAC